>JAADXH010000462.1:0-22573 GCA_023337595.1 Globisporangium camurandrum
ACCCGAATGGCTCAAGTAATCCTCCAGCGCGGCAAAACTATCGATAAGTAGGGAAGAAACTAAAGTGCGTCTATACTTTTTCATAGGGTCAAAATGTGAAAAGTTGACTTTTCTCTTTCAATTTTTACTCTTTTTACATGTGGTTTTCTGTGTTCTCTTTCTTTTTGCCATGAAAGCTCCTGTTTGAACAGCGCTTTCAAAAATGAAAAAATTGAAAAAGAAAATCGAAAAAACCGGGTGCGTCTATAATTTTTCATATGACTGTATCAAATGCCTGGTGAGTTCCGAACGATGTAGCATTTACAGCAGTCTACAGCATATATACAAACTCGCCAAACATGTCACCGCTTCTTGATTGTCACGTTTTGTAATTCAGTACATACCGAGTGACATATTGGAGGTAAATACAACGTGTGCCATTTCAATCCTGCAGCTGCAAAACTGCAGTTTGTCGCATGCAATTTCCTGTGGCACTCAAGCAGTCACACTTGTGATTGTGACGTGACTGCATAACAAACCAACGATTGCGCAATTCCGACGATCTTTGAGATTTGGAGCGTCACAGCACCAAGCACACCACAAGCATCTCCAGCCACGACCACCGCACACTTGCAAACCCGCCTCCTCACACGCATTAGATCGCTTTCGAGAGGACAGAGCCACATACAAAACAAGCACACCAAGTAGAGCAACATGAGCAGCGGAGGCCGCGCACAAGACGCACAGCAGCTCTCGGCGTCACTCACACTCGGACTTGGACTGCTTGCTGCGACGATGACGTTGCTCACTGCTGGCAGTATCGGCGTTCTTGGCTTTGTACTCGGCAAGCAACAAACCAAACCATCTGCTAAGCGCAACAGCAAGCGCAATGCGACCAGCGACAACGACAGCAGCAGCGACAGCGACGATCCGTTCCGTGCACCACGCAACAGCAGCAACAACAAAAACACGAAAACCTCCAACAGCAGCCCACGGCGTTTACGCGTCCCAAGTGGCAGTGCAATGGAGAACGTTCAGATCACCGACAAACAAGCAATCGTCGACGTGCGCATCACCGGCATCCGGCCACTCATCCCACCTGCGTGTCTGCTCGAAGAGATTCCACTGACGTCCAAGATGGCGCAGACCGTACGTTTTGTATTATGCAAAAAAGCCTCTTTAATCTGATAGTCTCTCTATTTTTATACCTAGATCAACCGCGGCCGACAGGGTGTTGCGAACGTCTTGCGCCGCGTCGACGATCGGCTCGTCGTCGTCGTTGGTCCGTGCTCGATCCACGACGTTGCCGCAGCGCTCGAGTACGCGACGCGCCTCCTCCAAGTCCAACAGGCGCTTTCATCCGATCTGTTGATTGTCATGCGCGTGTACTTTGAAAAGCCACGGACGACTGTTGGATGGAAAGGGTTGATCAACGACCCGGACATGAACGGATCGTTCAACATCAACAAAGGCCTGCGCGTCGCACGCGAACTCCTCGCACGGATCAACGAGATGGGACTGCCGGCCGGCTGTGAGTTCCTCGATACAATGTCGCCGCAATTCATCTCGGACCTCGTGAGTTGGGGCGCCATTGGCGCACGGACGACCGAGTGTCAGCTCCACCGCGAGCTCACGAGTGGGTTGTCGATGCCGATTGGGTTCAAAAACGGCACTGGTGGGTCGCTCCAACTGGCGGTCGATGCAGTCGTTGCCGCGCGCCATCCGCATTGCTTCCTGAGCGTCAGTTCGCAAGGGTTGGCAGCGATCGTGAGCACGTCGGTACGTCTAATTTTATATGTTGTTTTGTATATTTATACTGTCGACGGTCGCTGTCTACAGACTCTCTAATTTAACATTTATTGGCTATATTATAACTTTACAAGGGCAACGACACGTGCCACACGATTTTGCGCGGCGGCAAGACGGGTCCGAATTATGCAACCGAACACATTGATGCAGTGGCAGCGATGATGCAGAAAGCAAACGTTGCAGACAACGTCATGGTTGACTGTTCGCACGGGAATTCGCTCAAGGACCATCGGAACCAAGTGACGGTCGCTGCGACGATCGCCGACCAATTGCGCGCCGGCGACGTTCGGATTATGGGTGTCATGCTCGAATCGAATTTGATGGAAGGCGCGCAGTCGTTGGTCCCTGGCCAGCCATTGGAGTATGGGAAGAGCGTCACGGACGCCTGCATGAGCTGGGAGACGACCGTCGAAGTGCTCGAGAACCTCGCAGCTGCCGTGCGCGACCGTCGCGCGAAGCTCAGCGCGAAGCCGTAGAATGAGGAGCAGAGTGATGGTAGAACAGAGGAAGAGTGATGGTAGAAGATAGGAGGAGGAGTGGTGGTTGACAATCACTCTAGTTGTAGAGCAGATCGACTTGTAGACATGACGCAATGCACAGATCCATTTAACAACTCGTTTTGGCTCTCTTACCATACTTGCGCACGTACTATCCACTCCTGCCTTTCACGAGTCTAGCGCGCGTTGTCGTAACCTGTGCCACGGCGCAAGTTACTGCTGCCAGCAGCGCCACCGCCACGGCGCGACAGCAGCGGCGTCTTGGAGAACGGCGAGATGACGTCCGTGCGGCTACTGCTGCTGCTGCTGTTGCCAGCTTGCAGCGTCGGCCGTGGCGACCGACCGGGTTCAAACGACTCGAAGCTGTCGTCGCGCGACGTCGTTGGCAGCGTGGACGTTGATGACTGAGAGGGTGGCAATCGACGCGTCAAGAGCGGCGGTGGTACGACCGTACGACGTACGATCGCAGCAGTTGGTGGGACAGTGCGAGGTTTTGTGTCGTCTGGCACAGCAAGCGTTGCAGATCGAGTCGGAAGCGCTTCATTTGTGGCGGATGTGCTTTGATTGTTGGACGGTGGGACGTCGATAGGTTCGACAACGACTGGAGAAGCGATTCGTACTGCAGGAACTGGAGGAGCGACTGGTTCGATGACTGCGTGGATCGACTGCTGCAGCTCGACACCGTCTTCGTATGCGTTTGCAAGCCGCGCGATCTCAGCAGCGTCCATGCTATCGAGTGTCTCGCCGAAATCACGAAGCGTCGATGACGACGATCCGCGCAGCAACGACAACGACAGCGAAGCAACCGACGCACGGACGGGCGACGGCGTCTGTTGAATCGGAACAATAGCAGCGTTGGCGTCATTGCGGCGGATGCGTGCATCGCAAAGCAGCATCTCCAGTCGTTGCCTTGCGATCGCGACGCTCGCTGCTGCTACTGTGTCGGTGGCGTCGTACGCAGTCTGTAGGACGATCGGAAGGCGCGTCAGAATGCTCTGGATGCGCGTCTGGACAACTGCTGGACGCGCTTGTTGTTCAATCGCAAGCGCATCGAGCTGCGTTGTCGCTTCATTGGATTCAAGTTGCGTTGACGATGCCGTCGCACCGAGTCGACGCGCGACCGTAGCTGCAAGTCGCTCCCGCACTGCACGACACTGCTGTGCAAACGCAGAGTCGCCAGGTCCGTCCGCTTGTCGAAGAGATCGACTATTCGCTGCTGCGTTGCGCATGTCGAGGAGCCGCAAGTCGATCAGAAGATCGATGCGCTTGAGCACAACCGTACGCTTCGCCAAAAAGCTCCGGACGTGCGTCTGGAGTCGCACGATGCGATGCAAAGCGACTGCGTCGAGTTCGTTTTGGCGGTTGCTGTCGTTGGTTTCTACACGCGTTGCAGCATCGCGCAAGTCACGGAGACGCATTGTTGCGCCGCTATGCGCTGCACAGACGCGTTCGACGTGCTGCGTGACCGTCTCGACGCACGGGACGACTTCAACGTCGATCTGATTGCGCAGCGCGTGGATCAATCGGTCGCCTACGAGTTCAACGTGCGTCGTGCGGTGATGGAGCAGCACGCGGTGGTAATCGATCGCTAGTGCTGCGTCATCCATAGCAGCGTCGTCGTCAAGAGCAGCGTGGTTGCTGCTGCTGCTTGACAACCCGTGAGCGATCGCACGGCGCAATGCGTTCGCCGTCATTCCGACAACGACTTTTACGACAAGCGACTCGTGCGGTTGATATTGACGATAGAGCTGCGCAAGTTCGGCAGCGCTCAGAGCGTCTGCGAGCGCAGTGAATGGGAGCCACACGAGCCAGTTCGATGGGTTCGCGAGCTGTCGACGCGTGAGGAACCCACGTGCGACTCTACCGATGGCATGCGCCGCGTGCTGCAGTCGCTGCGTCGCATCTGGCACTGCTGGCACTGTTGCTATGGGCGACAGCGGTGGTGACGCTGGTTTGCTTTCGACTGGAGGCGCTTGTGGAACTGGCAACAGTGGTCGTGACTCTGTCTTTTGTTCTGGCGCGGGTGGCGCCTGCGTAACAACGACGGAGCTGCTTTGTACTGGCGATGGAGGCTTTATAGCCACTGGCACTGGCACAGCGACAGGCAAAGCTGCTTGTCGTATCGTAACAGCAGCGTCGCTGTCGTCATCATCGTCTGTCTGTACACCCTTTGCTTCATGCTGAATGACGACGACTGGCTGCTTTGTTGTTATTTGCTCTGCTTTCTCTTCGACGCTGGCATCGCTATAGTCGATCCCAAAGCGCTTCACATCCATCGCTGCCATCTGCAACAACGTCACGCCCGACGTATCGTCGTCGTCTGTTTGTTGCACGTGCTGCTGTCGCTGGTGTCGCCGCTCGCTCTTGCGCCAGAGCTTGCGGTTCGCATTCGTCAGGTGCTCGAGCTGCTGCTGTTGCTGCTGCGCTTGTGCGTGTAGAAAAACTGCGAGCACGGTCTCGAGTGGCGCTTGCGGTGCGGCTGCAGTCGGTTTCGTCTTGTCGCGTCGCTCGCTATCGCCGTCGTCATCGTCGTCGCTCTCGAGCGCACCGACGCGTGCTGCTGCTGCTGCTTTTCGCTGCAACGTTTGGGCGTTCGCAGCTTCGCGCTGCAGCCGCTCGAGCGTCGCTTGTGTGAATGCAACGACGTCCTGCTTCGTCGCGTCCTGTTTCGCATCGATCGCTTGTAACAACGACTCCAGTTTGTTCATGTTGCTATCGACGTGCGTTGCGAGCTGCTGTTGCTGCTGCGCGAGCATTTTGGATTGTGCGTCGCGTGCTACGCGTTCGCTTGCGAGTTGAGCTTCAAGCGCCAGCAGCTGCTGCGCCAGCCGGTTCTTCTCGTCGAGCGCGTGCAAAAGCTCGGGCGGTAGTGACGCTGGCGGATTCGACGCTTTGTGGTCCTGATGACGACTGCTGGATGACGCATCGGAGCTGTTTGACGATGATGCAGAGCGTTTCTTGTGCTTCTTGTGCTTGCTGTTTTGTTGTTGCTGGTGCTTGCGCTGCTGATGGCGCACGAGGAACGCAGGCGAGACAAACGTCTTGCCACACAGTACGCAATCTACCGCTGTAGGTGCGTGAGGAACAGCGTTAGAGATAGATAGATAGATAGATAGAGAGTGAGAGTGCAACGTACGTGGCTGCGTTACTGCGCCGTCCTCTTCGTTGTCGATCGTTCGTTTTTCCCCCAAGAGCGACTCGACAACTGTATTCGCTTGTGCTGCTGCGTTCTCCTTGTCACTCAACACTGTTGGATTGCTACGACCCCCAAGACGCTGGCGCTGCGACACGGACGCATTCAGCAGCATCACTTCAAACGTCGCGAGCGTCCGCTGCTTGTGCTGGATGTCGCGCTTTAGTGCAGTGATCTCACTTGCGCAGCTGCTGTTGTCGCGCTCGAGTTGCTGACACTCGGTCAAGAGTGCGTCGCATTGCGTCTCGACGCTCGTTGCGTGCGTCACGAGCGACTCTTGGACATGGAGCAAGTGCTCGAGCGTCAGCTGTGCGATCTGGAAGAGCTTGAGAAAGTACGCGTCCGAGTAGTGCTCCACGTCGTCGAGTGTCACGTCCGCAAACGCGAGGTTCTCGACGTGGCGCTGGATCGTATCGACGTCCGTCGTCGCAATGATGCGCGCAACGTCGACGCGCGCAAGTGCACGCATGTCGAGCTTCCCCGCGCGCTGTCGGAACGCAAACCCGCGTGTCGGGAGCCAGACCTGACGTTGTTGTTCAAGCGGTAGCGAAGGAGCGAGTGGCGACGCAGCATCGCTATCGTCGTCTGCGCTATTGCTGTGGTCGTCGATCTCGACCGGCTCGAGGTACCGCTTTGCGCGCCGCGTTGCGAGGTACCGAGCACGTGTTTCGACGCTGCTGCGCAACGTATTGGCAGTAGCAGTACCACGAAAATGCAACGAGCCATGTGGATCTGTGAATGCACTTGCCAAACGATGACGACTCGTTTTTGCACGACTACTCGTGGTGGCATTTCGTCGCGAGTGGTGGCGTCCGACAGTCCCGTGGACACCAAGTGGCCCGAAGATGCCTTCGTACTCGTCGTAGTTGCTGTAGCGCCGACCACCGCTCATCGTTCGAGTGTCGTGCGAAGTGGAATCGATCGATCAAGCGATGATTTGTGAGTGTGCGCAGCAGGCGGCGGGTCGCGCATCAAGCACAGCTGAAGCGACGGACGCTGTTTGGTAGCTGTGATATCTTGCGCTCAGAGCTCATAGCTTCACTCCAGCATGTACGAGACACATCACGGGCTGCACATTGCATGTTAACGCTTGTCGCCGTCAAGAGTGCGCAGACACAACAAAGTAGCAGCGATGAGCATTTGTGCGCTAGATCATCACGGCGCAATTCGAGTGCACACTTCAACGTGGTACCGGTATACCAGTAATCACAATTCGATAATGGGCGCAAGGCGAAACAAATCTTGCTTCAGGTCACCTTTGCACGTGTGAGCACGAACGCATACGACCGCCTGCTTTACACGTTCGCAGCACTCACTAAGCCAATCACCACGCAGTTAAAGCATTTGCAGCACATACAACGTCACACAAACCGCAATGAAGCTCGAAGTAGCTCGGCAGCTTGCGCGCAAGCTTATCCCGCCACTCTCGACCGACTGGCGCAAGGGTCAATACGGTGCGTCGTTGCATTACGTGTGCTACAATGCACACAACAGCCCACAGACGCCTCTACTTGCATTCAGGCCGCATCGGCGTCGTTGGCGGTTCGTTCGAATATACTGGCGCGCCGTACTACGCTGGGATCTCGAGCCTCAAGACCGTACGTCTCAACTACGCACTTTCTCGTCTCACATCCTCTCTCACTGGCATTCTCACACCCGCATGTTTAATTGGTAGGGCGCCGACTTGTGCCATATCTTTTGCACTGAAGAAGCTGCGATCCCGATCAAGAGCTACAGCCCAGAGCTCATCGTGCACCCGCTGCTGCGCTCCGACGCGTCGGTTGCTGCACTGTCGCCTGCCGATCGCTCAGACGCACTTGACGCAGCAGTTGAGCGCATCTCCGCGGTGTTTCCACGCCTCGACGCGTTGATTATTGGCCCTGGACTCGGTCGCGATGCTGCCGTCCAGACGATTGCGCGCAAATTGATCGCAGCTGCACGCACAGCGAACGTGCCGCTGGTCGTCGACGGCGATGGACTGTTTGCAGTGAGCGATGGTCACAACGAACTCGTCCATGGGAATCGAAATGCAGTATTGACACCGAATGCAGTGCGTTTGAGTGAGAGAGAGTGATGGTCGATCCAGAGTGATGGTTGTTCTCATATATTATGAATAGATGGAATACGCGCGTTTGTGCGTCGCTGTCCAGTTGCTTGAGGACGTTGATGCTACGAAAGCAGCAACGATCGCGCCGAGCGCATTGAGCGACGCGTACGATAACTGGCTCTCTACTGCTATATATGTGTATCGATCACGTCTCTCTAATTTGATATTTCACACAGGCTCGATGGCGTTGTTGTAATCCAGAAAAATCGTATCGAGACGCTCTCTGACGGTCACTTGAGTGCGTTTGGTGACCTAAACTGGCTTGATTGCTGTTGCATTGGCTGGATTCCTGTATCAGTTCTACTAACAACTCGTCAAAAACACTGTCACTAGCGATCGAACACAGCGCATTTGGGTGTCCACGACGCTGCGGCGGTCAGGGCGACGTACGTCCAGTCGACTGCCGATGTTGTTATTCATTTACTGAACTGGCTCTCTCTTTGACTCATTCTGCTAGGTGCTCACTGGCGCAATTGCGACGTTTGTCGCATGGTCCAAACACACAGAGTTGTACGTTTTTGTATGGAGGATGCTGCTTGAAGTGACCTACACTCTGATATCCCCCCACTAACCATCAATCTCGTAGGTCCACCGATGCGTTTGATGGCAACAAATTGCTGTTTGCAGCACTCGGTGGGTCGCTTGTGACGCGCGCAAGGTGCGTTTGCTGTTTGCTGTTTGCTTGTCTTACCATACACTGTCAATAGACACTAAGACGCTTTGTGTGTGTCAAAAGTGCGCAACAAGCGTTTGCGACGCACGGTCGATCGATGACAGCGCCAGATATGCTCACGAGCATCGCAAAAGGCTTTGACAAGGCGTTTCCAGCAGCAGGTGACGACAATTGAGTGCGTTGCATTGTAGCTTCTCAAGCAGTAGCAGCAGTAGCAGTAGCAGGAGGTAGTTTTGTAATGACAGTACAGTAATATGGACCTTGTTTATGCTCGTGCGCCTACTGTATATTAAAGCGCCATATTATTGAAATATCATATTACAATATGTTTTGTGTAAAACTTAAATTATCGAGGTATTTGGGTTCACGCACAAAGAAAACGCAGATACGTACGACGAATCGAGCACATGGGCGGCGACAGTGAAGCGATCATCGCCGAGAACGAGCGCGAGCTCGCAGGTGCGTACGTGTTCATGCGTGTATACAGGCGTGTCGTACTACCTCCCCTGTCACTACTAGCCTGCACTCAAGCAATCGCACACTGACGCGTCAACACACATTCACTTGACAGCGTTTGCATCTGGCGCGACGACGACGATCTCGCCCGTACTCACGCGCGTGCTCGAGGAGATCCGCGCAACAGGCGTACCGCAGTACGCGTGGCCACACTTGAGAGCGCTGCTAATTGCAGAGCTCGAGCTTGCAATGGACGCCGTCGCAGCAGCCGATACGTCGGCTGCGACTGTCACGATCGGCTGGAGCCCGACGAACAAGAGCCGCGCTGGTGAGCGTCGACGGAGCATCACGGACTTGCTGAACACGTTTGACGCGTACGTCTTGCGTTGCTGTGTGCTTTGATACGATGGATAAACACGTTTGACAGCGGGTCGCTATACGAATAAACAACAGTCCGCCGTTCACGCTCCAGCGGCTTACAGAAGTGATTTTAGACCCAACCAAGTCGTACAAGACGCTCCACAAACTCATCAATGCATTGGAAAAAGTGCGGTTGTTGCTGCTCACGCTGCCTGGAGATGATGCTACTGCACAGAAACCGATGATAATGATCCCCTCGCTTTTGTCACTATGCATTTTGTCTATCTACAGCTCCTTGCAGTGAGCACGACGATCCCAGTGGCGGATCCACGCGCTGTCGCAACGCCCACAGCAGCAGCAGCATCGAATGAACCAATGGAGAGCGACGCACAACCACAAGCCGCTCCAAACAGCAGCGACGCAGCAGCCGCAAGCGCACCGGACAGCGATGTCGTCGCACGCGCCCCATGGAGCAACAGCAACAGTATCGCAGATGCAACGTCGTAGAGCCAGTTTGTCAGTCGCTTGTAGCTCGTAGCGATTTGTTCATTCCTCCATTTACACCACACACGTCCTTCCCCCCCTCTCTCTCTCTCACTCCTTTCTATCTACTATCACTCGTCGATTCGTAACTAACTGCGAGCATGAGCCACACGACAGCGAGACCCTCTGGGTACGCAAAGCACCGAACCGCGACGCCAAACTGTGCGTTGCGTGCATGGAGCGACACGAGCGTCGTTGCGAGTGCGCTGCTCGCTTCTAACGTCGCAAGTGCGTCTGCTGGCGCGAATGCAACGACGGACGCTTGCTCTGTGGAGTTATCGGTCGTCGTCGTGACGAGCATTGCAGGGACGCCCTGGAACGTATGCCCCGCTGGCACGAACCGCGTGATCGCTTGCTGGAAGAGCGCATTGTCGTCGTCTTGCTGGTTACTACTGCTGCTGCTGCTGCTTCTATTGCTGCCGTAGAGCCGCTCGCGTTCGTACGCACCGAGCGCTGGCAGCAGATAAAAGCTCAGTGCGTCGCTCCAACTTGTCGTGACGCCTGCAGCGCGGCGCTTCGTGCTGATCTGTTGCCGCAACGCACGTGTCCACGCCCGCTCGAGCGCTGGCAGCACAGCAATGTGTGGTGCCTGTAGCGGCACGTGCGGCTGTCCGAGCGGCAACTCGGCGATCATCGCTGCGTCGAGTGCGCGCCATGCACTGGCGTCGTTCAGGTCGAACGACGTGTCGCACAGGCGCCACGCGCGTGGCTGGAGGTTCGCAAAGAACTGCGCGTGGCTGAACACACAGTCGATCGAGCAGTAGGATTGACGAGCAAAGCTGGAGCTGCGGAGGCGATGACGCTTGCCAGTGACCGATTCCCAAAACATGACGTCGTCACTGGCGCCAGTTTAAGTAGAGCGTCTGTTAGTCGATGTCTTCTAGGAGGGACATGCGCTGTAGACTACGTGACGCGAACGCACCTCGCTGTGCCGCGTGTGAGCACCCAGACGTGGCCATACTCAGTGCGCTCAGTCGCTGTGCGATTGCCAGCAGCATGGCGGTTATAACTGCCGAGTTGCTTGTCGGTTGCTATCGTCCCGATGCACACGTACGCATCGAGGCCACAGCCCAAGAGCAGCGACGCCAGCAGGAGCTGCAAGGGTACACATAGAGTCACAGACACAGCGATAGCCAGTGAGTATAGCGCACGCGTTGTTCAAACAACAAGATGCCATTAGCATACGCACTGCGTGATCCTGTGCATCGCCTTTGCCGAGCGAGAGGATTGCAGGGAGCGACCGCCACGTCTCATCGCGCGTGCTGCCAACTTGAGCGTGTGCTGCAAACGGCAGCAGCGAGACGAACCGCGCAGCTTTGCTCGGACTTCGGATCGCATCGGGTGCGCGGATCGGCGTGAGGAACTTACAGACCATGCGGATGCACCCGTCGTCGTCTTCAGCAAAGAGCTTGACGAGTCGCATTACGCTCCGATTGCTGGTGCCTGTACTACTATTGCTACTGTGCTTGTGCTCGCCGTCTCTCTCGTCGCCACCAGCAGCAGCAGCATTTGTATAGACAGCCGCGTCGTTCCGGTACGAGTCCCACCAACGGCGCGCGTACTGGTAGAACGCATGGTTGCGGGTATTGCGCTGCAGCGTCTCTTTGTTCAGGAACGCTGCTGCGTCGCGCGCGACTACAGCAGAGCGCTTGAAGTGCAGTACATCCACGCGCACGTCGAGCGAGCCAACGGGGACTTTCATCTTCCCCACGAGCGTCACGGGCAAGTGCACGAGCTGCAACGTCGAGCAGAGCACGCGGCGCCAGTCAAAACGATGCACGGCAAGCAGCTCGCGCGATGTCTCGTGCCACCGAGCGCCGTGCACGCGGCTCGAGTGTACGAGCCGCTTTGTCACTTTCACAACGTCGATCTGCACGGCTTCGTCGACGAGACAGAGCGCTTCGAACGGCGCAACGACGTCGACGTCGTACGGCGTGTGGTGTGTACTGCTACCGCCAGGTCGCGACGATAACGCAACGCGCCGTGTCGTGCGTTTGTCGATGCGGAAGCGAAACGATTCGTCAAAGCGCGGGTCGACACTACACGGCGTGTCTTTCGACACCTGGCGCTGGTTCTGGAACGTGAGAACGACACGGAAGAACGCACGCTGCTGACCGAGTTGTGCTGCATTGACGCATTCGCTGTCGGCGTTGATGACAAGTCCGTCGTCGTCCTCGTCGCCTGCGAGCAGCTGGTCGACGAACGCTTTGCCGCCCGCCAGGCGCAAGAAGAGGTACACGTCCTTGTCGTTCACACCACCGTTCGCGTGGTTTGCCAGATTGGTTGTGACATCGATGTCATCGTCTACAAACGTAGCATGGTTGCTGTCGGGATGCGTATGGGACCCAGCTGTTGCTGTTGGTTCCTGCAGCTTCATCGACCGAACTGCTTGCAGCAGCTGCTGCACGACTTCACTCTCGAGCACATCGCGCACCAACTGCTCTTCGTCGCGGTTTTGCGCGGTTGCATCGCCGCCGCTTTCAGCTACTGCTGCATTCTCTCCAGATGGTGCAAGCGGATCGTCTGCAGTCGCGTTCGATTGCGCTTGAGCGATGGCGCGCTGGCTCGCAGCTTTTGCGTGCACGAGCTCCCGGATCTGTTCGTAGACGCCGTCTTGGCGCAGCTTCGCATCGATCGCCGCACGCATAGCACTAAGTGCTTGCTGCGATGTACCAACAACATCTTTGTCCTCCACACCTACCACTGCTGCTTCTGCTTCACTCATGCTCGTTGTTGCAGTGCCGATTGATATCGCGTGCTTGTCAAGATTTACAATCGCGACTTTTCGCAATTTGCAGCAATTCAAACACATAACCGAACATCAAATATAACAAAAATTTGTTTGGGAACGTATTCCACGAACCTGCGGAAGCAGACCGTTCACGTCGATGCGCCGATCCGCAAGAGGTGCGATGTCGAATTGAACGACCGACTGTGGTGTGCGAAGTCGTCGACATGGTGTACTTGACTAAGCGATGTCCTCTCTCTCTCTCTCTCTCTCTTTCTGTCGTACCAGTCGAATGCTCGCGCCACATGACGATCCGATCCAGTTGCGGATCCACCACGAGGTGCATCGTCATTTGCTCTTGTCGATAGCGCCACTCGAGTCCATTTTACTTGCACAGTACCCATGCCACAGGTGCAGCTGCTGTTCCGCGAAGAAGGCGGCGTACTGGACGACGATGAACACGTCGTCAACAGCGCCTTCATCACACATGCACCAAGATCATTGGCTCTATACGCATCACTAAGCGACCCAACAAGTGCCTAGAATGCCCAGCTCTCTCACACATATTCGATTGCTGCGTCATTGTCGAAGCGTCTCGTGCAGTGCAATAGAGTTGTGGCGAGATAGTGAGATGGAAGCTGACACGACTGGCGAGCGTTTGGGTACGACATCATCAAACGACAACAACTTCATGTGTGCATGCAATGAAGCGCACGAGTGACGACGACGCAAACTCAAACAAGTGCTATCGAGACTGATATCAAACAAACAGCGATACATGAACTTGTTTAAAATCTATGTGACTATGAGTCAACAGGAAGTTGTCCTGCGCGAGTACAGAACGGCCGAGATCGACTTGGCACTGTTCACAAATGCGACTCTCGAACGTCGCTTTTGATGCATCGTGACTGCGTCGAAATCTTGATCGCACTATCGAGAATCGTAGCAATGCCGACAGGGTTATGGTCAATCGGGCCTAACTCAATCGCAGCACTATGGAGTGAATATATTGTTCGAACATGGCGACGGCAACCAAAGCAATTTCAAGAACATCAATTGATAGTGATCGACATCACTTCGAGATACCGCCATTATACACGCACGAATCAACTGCCATTGCTGAGCAGTATCATGCAGCAGCCGCTGTCGAAGGGACGACAGAGGACGCAAGCAGCAACAGTGCGCACAGATGAACTCGCTCCAAATGCTCATTCCCCATTTCGGCCGTCATCCCTTACGTTGACTTGGACGTCCGTAAGTGGCGTTGTCCCTTGAACAACGTATCTCCGTGGCATCACATAGTGATGACAACTACGCGCGCGCGCGTTGTTCAATGGACAACGTTAATGACACGTCAAATTGCTTGTAGTGGTCACGGGGACCCAAAGCAGCGCACAGCACTTCCTCCATCCATCTCACCGTTTCTTTGCGCTGTTATTGTAGTTGTAGTGATGCTTACATCCTCCTGTGTCACGTATATGCGCCACTGAACAGGTCACCACTCGAGCATCCAGTGCCACACAGCTCCAGAAAGTATCGCATATGTTGAAGTCGCCACCAAGATGTAGCCATTGTCGTCTAGCAGGATATGTTGAAACACGATCACAATGTTGCGCTGCTGTCACGTGTCCAAATCCTGTCTTTTTGCTACAATCGCATTTGTCAACATATTTGCGACGACTTCAAAGCATGGAGCCAATCTATGTGCTGCGCGCGTACGAGCGCGTGCTTGTGCGTCGCGAGCGATTCGCTTTGGCTGGCGTTGTCGTATGAGAAGTTGTACATATCAACATATGTATAACATATACATGACCACGTCTCAACCATGCCGCCGACCAACTATTTCTGTTCGGTGGTGACGTTTGCCAGAAGCCCATTATTCAGTTGATGCTGCCCGCACGCACCGAAACAACGTTTACGCGCGTGCAACTACCTGCGCTCGAGCTCCAGTCGAGCAACGCGAGCGAGGGAGTGAAGGAGGGTGTTATGGATAAGTTTGTGTCAGCGGCGACAGCAGCAGCGCTGCTTTCGAGGCCCACACCACAACCACAGCCGCCAACGCCTGGAGCTGCGCCGTCTAGACCTTCAAGGACGTCGCCGATCATGGACCCGCAGCTGCTGCAGCGTGAGCAGCTGCATCGCCTCGAAGCGCGCATGGATGACATGCAGACGAGCGTCTTGCATACGCAGCAGATGATCCGCGACCTCAGCACACTCGTACATCGCCAAGTCAAAGTGCGTACGAGCTACTGAGTTCCTGCTAGTGCATGTCTACGAGTCCCTATGAGCTCACAATATAATGTACTCTATCGTACTGGCTTTCTTATTAGCTCACTGCCGCGAGGAACAAGACGCGCAGTACGAGCGATAGCTTCGCACCCACCAACTTTCAGATGTATCCGTCAGGACCACCGCTCGCGTCGCTCCCGCTCCTGGACGCAGGCTACGAAAACGAGAGTCTCCGTACGATCGAGTTGCAACCGCCAGCTGAAGCAGCGCATACAATGGAAGATAGCGACAACAGTTGCGAGGCAACGCCAGCTGTAGCTGATAAGGATATGATGTCCACACACCAGCAACCTACAACAGTCGACTCTGAAGCTGCCGCAGACGATGCGCCGTCGCCATCTGTAGACACGAACGAGACTGCAAACGGCACGCGGCGCCACAGCCTCAACACACACACGCTTCAAAAGACCAAGTCGATTCTCCGCGCCGTGTCGGTCGTATCGAACTTGCAGCTCGCGAGCGCAAAGCAAGCGCGCATTGACCGCGCACAGCCGCTCTCACGGCGCGTGTCCATCAGCACGATGGTCCTGGACAAGAGCGTCATCACGCGGCGCACGAGCGACATTGCACGCTGGTCGAAATCGATCTTCACGAGTCCGTTTGGCGGAAATAAAGTGAATCCGTCGACGTCGCCATCGTTCGCGTCGCTGCCAGAGAACGTCAATATGCTGCACGACATGCACACGCTCCATCCACTGAGTTTGCGGTTCGACTCGCGACACCGGAGCATGTGGGACGTGTTTATTCTATTGATGATCTGCATCGACATCGTACTCACGCCACTGCTCTTGGGGTTTGACTTTGATCCGCCGTACGCCGATCCACTCAACATCGTCGGGATCGTCGTGTTCTTCATTGACTTTGTGATCAACATTCTATCGTCCTATCAGAATGACAAGGGCGAGATCATATCTGGTCCACTCGAGACTGCGAAGCATTACTTGCTGAGTGTCTGGGCACTGCCCGACTTTTTGAGCTGGTTCCCGTTCGAGTACGTCACATTGACGGACCAAGGACGGTTCCTAAGCTTCGCCAAAGTCATTCGGCTTGCAAAAGTGAGCCAACTTGCACGGCGACTGCACTCAGCGAAGAAAGTCGGCTTTGTGCGCTTCGTGCGCTTGCTCGGGACTGTGTTTCTCGTGAGCCACGTGCTGACGTGCTACTGGCACTGGGTCGCAGATGATTGGAAACGCAACGAAGTCGAGGTCTTGGCACGGCCGCTTACTGCACGCTACGCCCACATCTGGTCGCTCGTGATTGGGTGTTTGAACGCAAGTCCGCCATCGATGTACTCGTCTATTGAAGAAGTGTCGGTCGCAGTGTTCATGTTGATCGGGAATGTCTTGCAAGCGAGCGTGTTTGGGTCCGTGGCCGCTGTGATCACGTCGTTTGATGAAGCTGAGGTCGCGTACAACAAGAAGCTCGTGAGTACGTACGAACGGTGCAAGTTCCTCGGCATCCCGTCGCCACTGAGCAAACGCATCCAAGGGTTTTATGAGAATTTGTACCGCGAAACGAAGAGCGTCAGTCCGGACGCCGACGCGTTCATCAACGAACTGTCGCCCGCAATGATATGCGAAGTCAAGTTCCAGTTGTACCGCGATATGCTCAAGCGGATTCCGTTCTTGTCGGCACAAAAGATTGACCCGACCGTCATTGAGCTCCTCATTCTGCATCTCCGGACCGTGATCTACATGCAGGACGACGTGTTGATTCGGAAAGGCGAGTTTGGCGACTGGATGGGCTTCATCGGGTCGAAAGGTCTCGTCGGCGTGCTAGATCCACGGTCGCTTGCGCGTCGGATCATCCGCGTCCTGCGCCGTGGCGAGTACTTTGGCGAAATGGCACTGCTCCAGCGCGCCAAGCGGTCGACGACTGCGGTTGCGCTCACGTGGGTGCAGATCCACGTGCTCTGTCGCGTCGACCTGGACGAAGTGAAAGAGCAGTACCCGAGCCAAGCGCAGGTGCTCGAAGACGAGATCAACAAGTACATGCAGTCGAAAGTCGCCTATAGGTAAACGGACGAGCAGCAATAGCAACAGCAGGAGCAAGAGAAGATCGAATAGACACATAGACACAAGAGTCGTGTGGTCCGTGTCGATTGACTGCCGGTCTCGTCTGATTGTCTATTGCACTACTGGGAGCTGCACGGTGTAGAGCCGCACCGAGTGGTCGCTACTCGCTGCTGCAAGGATGCGAGTGCCAATTGCAGCCGCAGCTACTGCTGGCGACCACGCGAGGCGCGTGACGCTCGCTGCTGGCGCGAGTGCGGCGTCGACGTCCAGCAATCGCGTACTCGCAACGTCGCCGTCAGGTAACACCTTGAGTCGATAGAGCGCGATCGCGCCACTCTCTAATCCGACTGCGAGTGTGTAGGCGTTGTCGCTTTCCGTCGACTGTGTCTGCTGCGACAAAGCAGCCGGTGCGAATGCGACAGCGGTGACTGCGCTCTCGAGCAGCGTTGGCTTGCTGGCTGCGCACCACGTCGGCGCAGTTGCATCCGCTGACTCTGCGCGCCGCCACACTGCGACACTCTGGTCGCGCGACGCAGTCACGAAGAACCGCGAGTCGGGCGACCACGCGCAGCTCCAGATAATGCGCTTGTGCGCTGCAATGCGCGCCGTCAACTGAAACGGACGGTCGTTACTGTCGCTACTATCGTCGCCCGCTTGCCGCTCGTAGACGCACACGTGGCGATCGCGCGAGACCGAGAGCAACAGCGCGTCGCTTGGCGCAAACGCGAGCTGGACGACCGAGCTCTTGTGGCCGTCGAGTGGCACTTGCGTGTTGCGCCAGTCGCGCGTGTCCCAGAGCCAGACACTCGCTGTGCGCTCGTCGCGCGCTTTGCACGCAGATGCAATCAGCGTCCCTGTGTGGTTCGACGCGACGCACAGCAGTTCGTTACCGTGGCCGTAGAGCTTGCGCTGTTCGGGCCAGAGCGTCTTCTTCGCAAGTGTCTCGCCGACCGGAAGGCGCACAACGTTGCTTGCGTCTGTAGTCGTTGCATCATCAGCAGCAGTGCTCGTGCGAAGTGTCACGTAGCTGGAGGCAGAGGCGTCGACTTGTGCCGACGCGTCGCTGCTGTCGTCGTGCGCTGCTGCGCTTTTGTTCGTGAGGCTGAGCTCTGGCAAGTACGCGTGCTGCACGCGCGTCACATTGGACGACGAAGCGTCGTCGCTGGCAGGCGTAGCATCGCCACCTGCAAGTCGACGCACGAGCGTCTGGAGGTCATCGGGTGCAGTAAAGACACGCAGGATCTTCTCGTCGGCGCCACTGACGAATCGATCGTTTGCGCCGTTTCCACCGAGCAAGAAACATGCGCAATTGAGGTCGTAGCCATGCACCTGTGCGCGCGAGACCTCGAGCCACGCGTGTTTGTCCGTGCGTTGCGGCAGTGGCGCAAGCACCCGCGCAGTCTGGTCAAGCGAGACCGAGAGCACGTAGTCGCCAGCGGGGGACCACGAGAGGTCGGTCACTGCAGCACAGTGGCCCGTGGGTGCGAGCGCAGGCACAAACAGTGACGACGGCGCAGGCGCTTGCTGCCACCGTTCGAGTTGACCAGCAAACCCAAGCGCAAGGAGCTCGAGGCGGTCGCTGTCGCTGCTATTGTCGACACTCGGCAGCACGACGCCGCGCAGGAGTCCATTACCTGCCATATCACCGACCCGCAGCGCTGGCCGCCACGCATTCTGCTCGCTGCTCTGCTGCCACACGACGAGCGCATTGTCCATCGACGCCGACACGAGCATCGACGACGCGTTCATCGACGCAGACGACAGCGTCCACTGCACCGACGTGACCCAGTCGTCGTGGCCCACGAGCAGCGCGTCAAAGCGCACACTGTAGTCGCAGCGCTCGCCCGCAGCGCTGAACGCATCGCGATGTGACGAAGACGCATCAAAACTGTCGCTTGTGGAGCGCAACGTCGCTGTTACGCGCCACAGCCGAATGCGCTGGTCCTGCGACGCTGATGCCAACATGAGCGATGACTGAGAGGCAGCGTCTGGGCTGGAAGCTGTCGCTGGCAGTGGTGCCTCAAACGCGACGCTGCGGATCCAGTCGCGATGACCTTCGAGCGCCAGCAGCGGTGTGAAGCTGGAGGCAGCGACTTCAAACAGATGCACTTTCGAGTCGACGCCGCCAGCAGCGAGCACGATACTCGCACTGTCTGTGTTGGTAGTGTCGCTGGTATCAGGGTCGAAGACAACGGTCGCAGCGAGCGTCTCCAGGATGCAGCGCGTGCCGAGATCCAGGCGCGCAAACTCACGGACGTCATGTGTCTCTACAGTGTCACCTACCGACAGTGACTGGAGCTTGCGGTGCTCGAACGCGACGAGTGTGCCGTCGGAAAACGACACAAAGTAGAGCCAACGGTGGCGCGTCTCGGCAGCTGCGACTGCTGCAACCGATGCTTTAGGCAGTGGTAGTTGCTGTGCGCCTGCACTCGAGATCGTCGTGAGCTGCCATGGCTGCGACGCACGCACGCGCTGCCAGAGAAACACGCTGCCTTCCGAGTCGCCTGCAAGCACACGGTCGCCATTACTGTTGCTGCTGCTTTCGATGTGGGCAGACGTGGCGTGAAGCAGTACAGCAGTGATACGAGCTGCGTCGCTCTTTGCCGTACGGTGCTGCAGCGTAGCACACGTGCGCAGCAGTGCCGGGTCGGTGGCGTCACGTGCAACGAGTGCGACTGCGTTCTTGGCTGCAAACGCCGCGACGAGTGCATCGTCACGCTGCTGGCACAGTGCACCAGCTCCTGCATTTGCGCTGTTGCCGCTCAATGCATTCGAAATCGCGTTTGCACCGACAGCAACGTGTGCGAGCGCGATGTTGCCGCTAGTTACAACCGTCATTTCGAGCTATCACGCGAGTGTTATCGTAGTAGCCTTTTGCCACTCGTTTTTGACGTACGTTTACTTTACACACATTTAAGGGATATTTGAAAATATATTTACGGAATGCGCAAAACAATCATGGCATCATCGCCTTGGACCGAGGCTCAGGATCACGCGCTGGCGTCCGCCGTTGCTATGTACAGTGAGCGGCGCCGAGACTGGGTGGACATCGCGCATTGCGTCGGAGCGCAATTCTCAGCGCGTCAGTGTCAGGACCACTTCCTATGGCGCTTCTCCAAGAAGCGCGCACAACAAAAACAGCAGAATCTGCGTCGCAACAACCGTAGCCACATCGGGATCTATAGCGGCAACAGCAACGGCACCGGCACCAACAACAGCACCGATAGCACCTCCAGGATCAGCGTTTCCAGCATCGATAGCGTCAACTACAACAGCAACAGTTTTGACTACGTGTCGATTGATGACAACCCTATGATTGATGGCGACAACGCGATCGATGACTACAACGCGACCATTAACCATCACCACAACAACGTGACGACCATTGACTACAACAACGACACAAGTCAACAATAACACCATATAAATATTTGACAACGCCATTGATTCTGCTGGTCGAGGCAAACGATCGACGGCGATCGCGTACTTCGACGCGGTCGCCACCGCCACAACTGCGCTCTACGCCGCAGTCTACGCTCTAGGCGGCGGGCCGATCAAGAACAAGGTGTTGGCAATGTCAAACAACGGCATTGCTATCACTCTTTTGATTGCTAGCAATGCGTATCACGGCGCGCTTGAAGTCCACAAGGCAGCTCCATCGATTGTATTCCACGAGCTGAATAGCAAAGTGCAGCACGCAAAAGACGTCAGTATCAACCTGGGGATACCGACCGAGTCGGTAATCCTGGGCAACTGCAACTGCTCAAAATTTGCGAACAAGCAGAATGGATCAGTGCACCATGTGAGCACCCCAGCGGCAAAAAAGTAAAATAAAGCCGGTGGGACTTGTGACTACACCCTGCCGAATCGTCCAAGCTTGGCGACGCCGCCTGGGAGATCATCGAGCGACTGCTGCTGTGCAATAAACGCAAACGAGAGGAAGAGAAAGAGCGAAAACAGAAGGGCGAGGATGATCGACTCGCCGACCGCCTTGCCGTCGCCCGCGCTGAAGGACAGCGTGAAAGAGGACGTCGTGGGGACGAGCGCGCGCTTGTAAGCATGCGCGAACTCACTCGCGGTCTCGTTCTTGGCATGCACAGAAGTGGGACTATCTTTCAGTAATCGTTGGGGTTCACATAGGCAGCTCAAAACAGCTAAATGTTGCGAGGTGCTGCGTTTTTGGGCAACTGAAGCAGAGAACGATCGCACGCTGCACCATCTGAGAGCTGTTGAGATCGAAGAGGACGCTTGACGTCAACATGTTCTCGATGACTCGAACTACAACACAACAGCACAACAACATGAAAGGCACAAAGTGGACATCGGCAGAGCTCGCGGCACGGCTACCATTCTACGCGCAGGTTGGCACTGTAAGTTTGGACGTTGTGGTAGACGCCGTGTGTAGTCGGTCGTGGTCGCACACCACTATAGTGCCGGAAGCAGCATTCAACTCTAAAAACAGGGTATGCGGACGATTCGAGAGAGTATATCAGAGCTGTCTTGTGTATGAGCTGCGGAAATTCATGCCTGGCTCCTTTAGGGTTGAGGAAGTATTTGTGCCAGTGCACTGTACTTCTATATAAGGTCGCACGATCCAGGTGATTAATTCCTGCACCGACATTGTCTTCCGTTCGATCGATCTTCCAGTTGTCATCGAGTTGAAGGCGTTAAAGCAACTTCGGGATAGAAACATGGAGCAGCTCAGGACGTACATGGGTACACTGCACATTGATCGTGGACTGCTGATCAATTTTTCGAATGAGACACACAAATTCACAGCAGGCAAAAGTGCATGTGTCGAGGTGCAGGAGGCGTGAGTCGTCGAGAGGCGTGAAATATTGAGTGGGAGTCGAGAGTAGCAGTTTCCTAGTTCATGTATTACAGTGCCGGAAATGAAAATAGGTTCAATGACGTTTTTATTAGTTTTTAGGCAATGCGATCAGATACCAAATTGAAATTTTAACATATTATAAAGGGAACAAAATCAATTCGAATGGTGCTCTTCGTTCGCAAATCTGCCACATACAGCCCAAGAACGACGGGAAAGAGTGAAGAGGTACGGGAAATGGCGATAGGTTTAGTGAGCGCCGACGTCGCTTGCTACACGAATATGCAGCGTTGTGCGTACAGATAGGGTTCATATTGTAGGTGTGTGCTATAGCTACACGCATGAGTGTTCACTGACACATGTGCATGTATTCTTGTGGCTCCAATGACGTCACAATAGATGGGACACGGGAAGCGCTTGAATGACTTTGAAAAGGGCAAGATCGTGGCGCTGCATGACCAAGGACTGAGCAATAGGGCCATTGCAAAGCCCGTCGTACATTCCAACAACGTTGTGAACAACTTCTTGCGTGATCATGTTGCCTACTCGTCCAAGAAGCCACCTGGTCCAGCGCCGAAACTCACAGAGCACGACGTCCGACTCATCCGACGCACCGCTGCCAAGGGGAAAGAATCCTCGAGAGAGATCGTAGCGTCGCTCGATCTACCTGTTACTGCAAGACGCGTACGCCAGGTGCTCAACGCCACTCCACACTTGACGTTCACAAAGCGCAAGCACACACCCAATCTCAAGAAGCACCATATTGCGGTCAGGCTCGTGTGGGCGACGGAGCGAGTGTCATGGGGACCCAAATGGGCCCAGGTTGTCTTCTCTGATGAGAAGAAATTCAACCTGGATGACCCAGATAGGTTCCAGTTTTATTGGCATGACTTGCACACCGACCCTCAGATGTTCTCGATGAGGCATATGGGGGAGGGTCGGTGATGGTGTGGGGCGCGTTCTCAGCCAGTGGAAAGTCAGCTCTTGCAGTGCTGGACGGTCGCCAAGACAACGTACGGTACCAACGCACGCTGGAGAACTACTTGTTGCCATTCGTTCGCGACAACCACCCCGATGGGTACACTTTCCAGCACGA
>JAADXH010000463.1:0-22559 GCA_023337595.1 Globisporangium camurandrum
GCAAAGTCCTAGCACAAGCTACTGGCAAACGTATAATCGTTGGAAGAACGGTAGGGTATAGCAAAACGAAGATGCGAGTGTGTGTGTTTCGTAGTAGTTCAATACAGGCTGTGTGTTTGTGTATGGATGTGTGGGTGGGTGGGATCGATAGCGTTGGTGCCCTCCATAGTAAGAAGGCGCACGTGTGTGTGTCTCAATGCACGAGTGGCTTGAGCGGCGCCGCGCGTGTCTGGTCGTCGATCACTTGTTCACGAATGTCGTCTGGTGCATCACCAATCACGCAGCTGATGGTGTGTATAATAACGTATACACACGTATAGCGAACGTATAAATAATAGCAGCATCGTAAATCAGTCGATCGAGTGTGTTGCACACAGGACAGCGGCCTCTACGCTCTGTATACATATGCAGACGTACATGTTGTCACCGCGGACGATGTATAAGCCGAGCTCGACGGCCTCGACTGGCTCTTTCGTCGAGTACACGCGCTCAAAGCTGTCGTCCAAGACGACGTTCGTGGTCTGGTCGTAGCCTTTCAGCACGCCCTAATGGGTGCGGATGCCATGTGCGTTCCAGTGCAGACGAGTTAGCAAGCTGCACAGTGTGGCGCAAACAAAGCGTATGCGTAAATAGCGGAAGCAACAGCACGTACGATGATGTTGCGACCGTCGTTTGTGATCACCGAGATCGTGTCTGTCGGTGCGCGTGTTGCGCGTGTGTGCGGTGGGTACACGCAGTGAAGCTTGTGAGTTGTACGTACACAGAAGGATATGCAGATATACACACAGACGCATGCACACGCACGGTTCATAAGCTCGTGGAGATACGACGCCATTTGCGGAAGTGCTCTTTTGTCTGATTGAAATCGGTGGCTAAAATACTATTGTAATGTTTGCTTTGTTTATATTTTTCAATCAGCCAATCACTGACGTGCAAATTGACAAGCAGGCGCGACAGGAGGACGACAACAACTCGCATACTTTCGAGCACGACAACGCGCATCAAGTCGTAAGCTCAGCAGTGACAGTCGCACCAGCAGCACGCGGCGACAGCAGCAGCAGCAGCATAGATCACCGCACAAACCTACTGCCACCTTGTCAGCACGTCAGTATCATGGGCGGCCAGAACTCACGCATGGTGCGCGAGATCGTGAACGACTCGCTGTACATCATCCGCCAGACGAACCGCGCGACGTACGAGCGCAGTGTACAGGCACACCAGGAGGTCGCGTCGAAGATCGAGGAGCTGCGTGAGATGAACAAACAGATGCTCCACGCAGAGCAGCAGGACGACGTCCGCGCGGAGCTCTTCAAGACGCTCGAAGGCGTTGACTCGAAGAAGAAACAGCTCGACACTGTCGTACGTCGTTCTCTTGTCTACCGTAACTGGTTTGCATCCGACTCGTATCTATCACTGCAGCTCATCCATACGTACTGTATATATACAACGACCATCACCATCACCCACTAGGTCGATGGGTTTGCCAAGCAATTCGAACTTCCACAGAGCTACCAGAAGATCGCAGACGCCCATCGCATCGACCAACAACAACAGCGTATCAAAGACACTGCTGCTGCCACTACCACAAACGACAAGCACTAAGCACGCGTTTATACAACACACTAGAACAAAAACAAGAGAAAACTGGCTCTTTCTTCTTTCCTCTCTCTCTCTTTTCTTTCAATAAAATCTCACGCACAGTGATGCGCAATCCACGGATGTTTCAGCAATTGCTCCAATGCAATTCGCTCACGGGGTTCTTTCTTCAAGATCCGACGAATCAAATCGCGCGCAGCAGCAGAAACATGTGATGGGAACTGCAGATCGACGGTCGCAATGCGTTTGTACGTCTCCGCATTGCTCTCAGCTTCAAACGGCGGCGTTCCGACTAAAAACTCGTACAGTAAAATCCCAAGTGTCCAAATATCGACGTGTTCATCATGCGGTTTGTTCTCAATCATCTCGGGCGGTAGATAGTCCAACGTTCCACACAACGTCGTCCGGCGCGACGACGGCGCGTGGACTGACCAGCCAAAGTCCGCGATCTTCAACTCACCTGCGTGCCCGACGAGGAGGTTCTCAGGTTTGATATCGCGATGGATCACGTGCTTGCTGTGCATGTACGCAAGCGCTTTTGCAAGTTCACTAATGTACACAGCAGCTTGTGTCTCGGAGAAGCGACCGGCTTTTGTCAATTTCTTGTACAATTCCCCCTGCGGTGCGAATTCAAGGATCAAATAGATCCGCTTTGCGTCGTAAAAGTACCCATACAGGCGCAGGATGTTGCGATGGCGTAAATGCGATTGGATCTCAATTTCACGACGCAATTGATGCTCGACGCTCGATTTCATGAGCTGGGCTTTCTGTAAAACCTTGAGTGCAACGACGTAGTGCGACGTTTTCTCGCGCGCGAGGTAGACGTTCCCGAATTTACCCTTCCCGAGTGGTTTCCCAATGTCAAAGTCACTCAATTTCCACGTGCGCGTGGATGTAGAGGCAGTGGCGGTTGAGGATGTAGAGGCAGTGGTTGCGGATGTAGAGGCGGTGGCGGTTGCGGAACGCGGTTGTTGCTGTTGCTGTTGCGTGCGGAATTGTGTGACAGGGTGTTTGGAAGACGTGGCGGCAGTGACTTTGCGCGACTCGTGGGTCATCGTTGCTGCAGCTGTCGTCTTTTTGAACGAGCTCGTCATTGCAGCGAGCGTTGCGCTGCTCTTGCTCACGACCGCTGCGCGACTGCCGCTCGCGGCCGAGGAAGTGCCAAAGAATTGCGACGCCGGTGCGTGTGTACTAGTTGATGCAGAGGTGGTCGAGGCGGTCGAGGTGGACGACGGCGCAGCACCGAAGCGGTTCTCTTTCTCGGCGTCAAAGCGTCGCATCGCTCGTCGCGTGCTGTGTTGATGTGGCGTCTTTTTCGATTGTGATTTGATTTGAAAATCGACATGTGTGTTTGAATCACAAATATTATTGCTACATAAATAATATATGTTGAAATTGATTTGAATTTCAAATTGTCTAAAGTTGCACTTTTTGAGCATTTTGATCGACGTGTGCCAAAAGCAAAAAACGTTTGACGACACTTTCGGCGAACCATGGCGTCGTCGGCTGCTGCGCGCATCGACAGCGCAGCAGCAGCAACAGCAGCTGTAGCGACAACAGCAGCAAACAAGCGCAAACGTAGTGCACAAGGCTGTGTCTGCGATGCAAATGACGCACTTGTGGAGGAGCTCAAGAAAGTCAAAGGCCGCGTCCGTGACCCGACGTCGCACCTCGCAGCAAACTACGGCCGCGCAATATCGTCGATCATGCACCACCCCACACCAGTACGCAATGCACAGGAAGCCAAGCAGCTCAAAAACATTGGCAACTACCTCGCAAACCAGATCCAAGCGATTCTGCACAAGCAGCACTTGCGCACAAGTAGCGACCGTGTGCCGTCGACTACCACCAGTAGCAGTAGCAGTAGCAGTAGCACTGATCAACAACCACTAATGCGTACAGCGCCGTCCATACGCACTGCAACAGCAACAGCACCGCTTCGTGTCCCACCGCCAGCAGCAGTCACTGGCTCCACAGCATCGATGGATGATTCATCCGTCAAAGATTACGCGCCTGCGTACAAAAAACGTACAATTGCGTGTTGCCTGTTCTCCATTCCACAATCCACCTCACACTGTCGTATGTGCTTGCAACTAGAGCCGTGGTTCGTGCTTTTGGCGCTCGATGCAGCACACGCAACGACCGACGACGCAGCGATCTCGACTGTTTTGTTGTTGCAGCGCATGCAGCGCCATGGCGTGCGTCCTTTTTCTGTACATGTATCAGTATCTACCTATTGGATGCTTATATACAACGTGTGTTTGATCGAGTAGTACACTGGCAACAGCGCAAAGCTCAGTTCGTGCCTCGCAACTCTCAGTGGCACGTACGACGTCGTCCAGCGCTCAGCGCGTGGGTTCGTGTTTCTGACTCTAAAAGGCCAACGGAGCGTCGCGCTCTGTCCAGGCGGCGCTGCTGGCTTTGCTGCATTGGCTATCGAGCCTCCTGTAGCGCCAGTGCAAGCGCCAGCAAGCGACACAGCAACAACGATCGTGTGTGTCGACTTTGAATCAGAATCAGATCTGACGACCGTCGAGCCGGATCAAGAGCCAGTGCCGCCGTCTTGTGCGACTGCTGCTACGACAGACGACGACGACGATGTTCTGATAGATCTACTAGGCGATACGTGGGAGTTGGTGTTGGTGTTGGACCATCGCGAGATCGTTTCGCGCATCAATCGGAACGTGATCGAACGCAAATTGCTCGAACGAAACGTCACGTGCGACGTGCGGTCGTTGACAGTCGGCGACATGCAATGGATTGCCAAGCGGACACGAAATGGCAATGTGACCGGTGCGTTCGGATGGGATGCTACAACGAGAGACAATCGGATACAAGCGCATTCAGTTCATGATTGTTTATGTTAGAATTTGTATTGAATGCGATCGTCGAGCGGAAAGAAGTGAAAGATCTGTCGGGCAGCATCCTCGACCGGCGGTGCGTAGTTGTGCATATACGAGCCAGTCTGGATAAAAGAGAGTCGGATAGTAGAGATCCGGATAGAAGAGAGTCGGATATGAGAGATCCGGATATTTCGACTGGATGACTGATACAAACAATAGCTACAATGAACAGAAGACGCGACTGCGGGCGAGTGGGTTGACGCACGTCGTGTACCTCGTCGAAGGATCGTTCAGTCAACAGACGACCATTCGAACAGTTGGTTTGCAAACGGCGCTCTGTCGGACGCAAGTGTCGGATCAGTTCTTTGTCCAAGTGTGTCAGAACATTGACGAGACCGTTGCGTTCCTCCGAGCGATGCATTTCAGGCTACTAGCGACGTTTCCAGCTGCGACCTGTCGCAATCCTGAATGGCAACTGAGTCGCTTAAATCCATTGTTGTATGGCTTCGACCCCAAAAGATCGGATATTTCAGACTCGACATTTGAAAGATCCGATTTCGAGCGGATATTCTGTCGCCCACTGCAGACATTTGTCGGATTCAATGCGCAAGTCCGTAAAAAAGCGACTTTTACAGTCCACGAGATGCTTCAGATGATGCTCACGCAGATCCCAACGATGAGCAGCATGAAAGCAGCAGCAGTCGCTGCCGCGTTCCCGACGTTTGCAGCACTCACGAAAGCAGTCGCCCGCGATGTCCACGCCCTCGCACAAGCACAAGCAGCAAGCGAGACCGACTCTATGCGACCAGCGAAGAAACGCCGCTCTAAAGTCACGAGTGTACTGGCGAGTGTCAAGTGTGGCGAGAGCCAGCGCCGCGTCGGTCCCAAGACGAGTGCAAGTGTCGCATATGCACTCACTGCACAAGTGTATAGCGACAATGAAGATGCGGACGAACAAGACGATAGTGAACAAAGGATGGTAACACCACATTGTAATTGATCCAACGAGCCCATTGAGCGAGTTGATTGATCGCATCAGAGTGCGTCGAGCTGCGTGCGCAATTGCGCCATCGCTGCGTCGATTGCTGGACGTTCGGCTGCGTTTGGTGCCGTCGCGAGTAGCACTTGGAGTTTCTGCACTGTGTCCAATAGCTGACGCTACTGGCCAAAATCGTTGTCCATACAAACATGCGAATAGTTCGACAACATAAATATCCGTACAAAATACAATATCCATACAAACCAATTGTCCATTTGCGATCATTTCCAACCCAGCAGTCGCATCACCAAGCGTCTGATTCAACAGATCCACACATTACGTACCGTCACGGGTTTGAGCAGAATTGCTTCGGTCGTTGCGTTCCGCAGGTACAAGTGCACAATGTTACGGATCGATGGCAGCGCGTCGGTCACTTGCGTTGACACGCGCGTCAACAAACCCGCAAGCGCGTCCAACCGCAATGGTTTGTTCGTCTGTACGAGGGCGAGCAACGACGATGCGCCGAGTGCGTCGAGCACAGCGTCGATGCACTGCGTGCAGCTCTGCTTGAGCTCGCGGTCGAGCGCTTTCTTCACGTCGAGCGTCTGCTCGTGCACGTGCGGCCGCAGCGCTTGGCTGAGTGCGTTCAAGCCGCTGCTCGCGTCACTATCGGTCGCAAACAGCGCCAGCGACTTGCTCGCACGTGCAAACGACGCGTCGAATGGCGCGAGTTGTTCGCGCAGCGTCAGCAAGTGCTGGACCAAGAACAGGGCGCCATCGAGTGGACTGCGCGTCGCACGCAGCTGCCGCGACGCTGCGTGGAGCGACGCCGTGCAGAGCGCAATTGCATCCTGTGCCAGTTCTTCAAAGATGTCGATCTACGTAAACGATTGTGCAATATATATAAGTCGATAGTGTGGCAACCAGTCACAATTGGATATTGTACATATCCAAAATGGATAATATCCTTCATATGGGAGAATATCCATTCAAACGAGATGAAATCCAAAATTACGTATCGATAAAAGCCATTGACCTCAGACAAAAAACGGACAAAACACGTACGTTCACGATCCGGTAGACTTTGGATAAACACAGCAGCGTGTGTTCCAGCGCAGGGTACCACGTCGCGTACATTGAATTGTCGGCGACTCGTAATTTGTTTGGATAATCCAGATCTGCAGCCGTCGGGGCAAACCCTTCAATGTGGTCCCGCAGATACTTTTGGACACACAATAGCAAACGTTCCTGTGCGTCCTGGACAATGCGATAGAGCACCGGGGCGACAGCGCCGACCGTTGCAACTGCTGACGGCGCCAACACGTGCTCCAGGACGTCGGATTGCAGCACGTGGATCGCTTCACAGAGCACGTCGAGGTCCTGCTGGTGCAGCACTTGCGGCCGGACGACGCTATAGAGCGCATGACTCAGCTGGAGGATCAAGCGGCTTGGAGGTTGTGGATAGTTCAACTGTCAGTTTTTGCTAATAGAGGAGAAAAAGAGCGCCTGCAACGTACTCGAATGCAGTCTCCGTGCTGCTGTTTGCGCCATTTTCACCAAGCACAAGCGGTCGAAACAGTGCGTCGGTCGGTGCGCGGCCGAAGAGCAAAGTAAACAACCGGCTCTCGGCATCGCAGACACGAACGAGCGTTGCGCAGCTCACACGGAGCTAGGAAAGAGTCACAGTCGGATACAAGAGCATCGGTCCATGCATCCGGATACAAGAGCATGTTGCATCCAAAACGCACCACATCGACGAGTGCAGTCGTTTCGCTCGTGGATTCAAACAACAGCGACAGCGTTGGCGTCAGCAGCTGCACGCGCTGCGTCGCGTACATGTCGCAGACGTCACTGAGCGTCGCAATGTGCGTTGACGACGGTCCAACACGACGCACGCGCGCAAGTTGCGTCGTCACGGCAGCGAGTGCAGGCGCCAACAGCTGCACGTTCACGTAATACGGCGACGTCTCGTCGATCGACAACGTTGTTGTGGTGGTAGAAGGTGTCGACGTTGCAGCAGCGCGTGCTAATGCATCCGAGACTGCGTCGCGCGCAGCGTCGAGACTGTGGACTGCGTAGTCGCGCAAGCACTGGATCGCACCAGCTGTAAGTGCATGATACGCGTCAATGTAACACGCTGCGTCCTTGTACGCGCGCTGCACGGCAACATACGACATATGGATCGTAATACGCAAAAAATAGCACATTTGTCAAATATCCACATGTCCACTCTCGACACAGGAACTTTTCACATCGTCATGTTTACAAATGTCCATTATAGCACAAAATATCCAGAAATGACGATGCAATCCAGACCAAATATCTAACATTCGCATCCAAATATCCGACATTCGCAGCAAATATCGAACATGCACATCAAATATCCGATATTTACACAATATATCCGACAAAATTCAAGGAAAACGACAATATCCAACGCACGTGCTGTTCGAGGACTGCGACAGACGCGTCAATGTGTTCGAGTGCGTCCTGAAACGCTTGCGTCGTCGGATCGACGCTGCGCTTGTGCTGAAACACCTGCACAGCAGGGACAGCGACTGCTGCACCAGCTGTGTGGCCGCTCTGGATGTTCGTTGGCGGTGCGTACTTGACGCCGTAGCCGAGCGCCGCAGCAGCTTTGTCGATCGCTGTAAAGTGCGGCAATGGCGCTGCGATCGCATCGACGCGCAGTGTGAGCGCGTCGACCTGCTGCAGCACGTTCTCAAAGCTATCGTACAGCGCCCGCGTCGTCGCAGCGACCTGCGCGTGGCTCGCTTCCATCTCCGCGACGAGCGCTACTGCTTCGTGTGCGTTCGCTGCGAGGTGTTGCCAGTCGAGCGCACAGGCGTCGACCTGTGCGCCAAAGCGCGCAAGCGTGTCGAGACGCCTGCTGCCGTGGGCTGTCAGTGATGGCTGCTGTTGTTTGACACGTTGCGCGAGCAGCTCGCGTGTCGTTGCGGCGGTTGTGGCGTCGGTCGTCGCGACCGTCTCATCAAGTGGGTGCTGGCTGCGCAGCGCGTTGCTCGCTGCTTGTGCGCGCAGCTGCACGCGGCGCTCGAGTGCATGGAGCAGCGTCGTCTGCTGTGCGCTCAGCCGCGTATCTTGGACGCTCGTCATCGACATTGTCGTTGCCATAATTGACCGCAATTGAAATGTGCTGAGGAGATATATTTGCCGAATAGTTTGCACACAAAGTACACCCCAACAATTTCAGCGAAAATATTTCAAGCTTTGTAAATATTATCGAAAATATAGACCACTATATTCGTGATATACATCATACACTAAGCCGTTAAACATTGTTAAGTGAAGCGCCATGGTGATATGTTTGCCGAATAGGTTTGCAAAGTACTGTACCATTCAACATATATTTGGAAAATGGAACATCGAGTAAACGTTGACGATTTTACTATTCCGTGATACCTCTGAAACGCAAACCAACATAATTTTTTTAAATGTATTCAGACATAGAGGGAATGCAACGCCAATTGGAATGAGGCGGGAGCGTGTAAAATACATACTGTACGTAATACATACTGCAACTACGAAACGCAATCAATTGCAGATATGTTACAGTGCGTGTGTAATTTTAGTAGTGGTCCAATATAGTGGTAACGCCGTGGACAAACGAACGCCCGAATTGAATGGTATTATCGTTACAAAGCTAGATTTGTAACAGAAAACAGTAATAGAGTTTGCAAATTAACTTGGATCCGCCGAGTGTAACACACCGATGGCGGGTTTACTCATTATACATCATCCTTGAACATCACTTCTTAACTATCAAACGTTATTGCGAGAATAGGACGTACCTTATAGCGCTTGACATTCTTTGCTCGACGCTACCATTAAGTATTTCTGTTTCAACACCCCTGAGTGTAATTCACCGAAACATGTTCAACTACTATAATATAGTAAGTCTAATAATAATTTAGGTACTGCGTGAGTGGGATGTGTGATACAATGTCTCTACATATGTAGTACATGTATTTCTGTACGTCGTAATACGACATGTATTTAATTTGCGTTATATACACAGTATATTACTGTATATACAAACAAAATAGTTGGAAACGTTCTGAAGCAATAGATTCGGAGTGTATTTAATCGACCTGCCTATACGACTCGATTTGACTGCATGCCACTCCTTGTCTGTCATTCCACGAAGCACCTGAAGGCTAGTCATCAACTGACGCAAGGACAAACTATTTCCAAACTTCGATAGTGAAGATGCCTTTACTAAAGGTAACCTTTTAGTAACGACCTTTGAAATGTGTCAAGAACATAATGCAAACACTTAGTAGTACCGAAGTTATATTTTCGTTATACTAGATATTTCTAAGCCAAAAGAAATAACATTACAAAAAGAGAATAGCAACAAAGCTCCAAATTACTTACACAGTTTTTCAAGCTGGGCGGGGCCAAGGATAAGAAAATATATAATCAGAGTTCAAATTGTGTAATTCAGAATAATACATAACCCACTGCCGGAGGCCACGATGAAGCGCACGCCGCCGGAACTTTAGACGGCCGGCATGGAAAACGTGTCACCAACTCGGTGACCGGGAAAGAGAAGCTCATCGCCGTTGACAACTATAACGACGATGAAACCACGACAGCAACGACGACAACAACAGCATCAAGAACAGCATCGCCATCGACAACATCGACTCGCCATCAGCTGCCTCCAACCCCACCGAACCACAAGCTGTTGCCACCTCCACCTCCTGCCGCCAGACGCGAAAGCAGTCAACTGCTGCCAGCCGGATCGGCACTGTCGCACAATAGCCGTCCAAGATGTCACTCAAAACCCCTCTGTATTGACTTGAGTTTGTTTTTTGAAAAATGCGAATTCTCTGAACGGTGCTTCAGGGAAGGCCGAAACACACACAAGTGCAGAAACAAGCAAAAAGCAGTATTATCTGCCACCGACAATTGCTTGGCGGTTTTATGAAGTGTGGACGCCATTTGTAGGATATTCGCGAACTGGAGTAGCGGTACACAAGATTGGCGAACGATCTTTGGTTGTTTAGAATGCGTGTCATTTCCATGATTTACATAGTGATTGTTTACCCGGCTTTTTGCTGGGGATTACAACGCGCGAAATAGAAGGTCGTGGCAGTATTGGATCGAACTGGAAACGCTCACGTATTTTAAGAAAAACGTGGCGGATGGCTATAACCATTGGCAGCTTTAAGCGCCATTTGAATCACTCTCGCAGACCGAACTCCACCATTAAATAGTGTTGTGGGCGTAAACTCCGATGATTGGTGCTGTCGCGCTTCGCAATACCAAAGTCAACAAGGAGATCGCCGTATCTTTATGAGTAGACCCATATAGATTTATCTGCGCGTGCGATCGCCAAAGTGAGTTACGAACTGTAACGCAACCATGTCATCTTCGAACCTCAAAGCAGCCAAGTCCGCTTCGAAACGTGAAGTAATTTGTTGATAAGTTGACTACTTATCGCAGGCGTAGCTTCGCATATTCATACAAATACTCGCATTTTCCTTGCTTTTTCTTGCGTGTGCGTTTAGTTGATCTCTCTTTTGTCTACAACAGATCGAATCGATAAACGCGGTTTTTACAGTATTTGCCCATGAGTTGTAGATATGTGAATATTACAAATAATGATCAAAACGTCGAACCACTTGCGGAATGATCGTTCCTCCATGTGGACTTGTATAGTCATTATAGCTGTTAACCAAGCGCATATGTTTCGTTCGAGAACTGCTCTGAACACGACTGCTGTATTGGAAAAGCCGGTGTTGCTGCCAATACGTGTTTGCATTAGCATACACAATTTGTCGAAAGGTTTCCAAAATAGGTGAGTGGTCGAACGGAATATGTCCAAATAATGGGGTTTGCGGCTTTTGATATGGTATACTATTCCGATAAATATCGCATCGTTAACTCACAGAGATTTATTCGATACTGTAACGCTTCTCAATTTCGCAATCGTTGTGTGTAGTAGTAATTACTTTCTGACAATGATTGCTTACGTCCAAAATTCTGCTCTGTTCATTGACATGATTGACTTGTCGGCGCGTTGTTGCCGAGTTCCCGTGCTTTTGTCACTTTATGATTTTCCTTGGTATTTTTAATCATTATTTTTTTAACAATATGCTTGGACATACAGACTGACGTTTGATTCAACATATGTGTGTATGCATATATATATGCGAGATTAGAGGATCAGGTTTGCTAACATGCAAAAAATTAGCAACAAAGTTGGTTACGAGAGTAAATCAGCGTCAAAGTTGGAGTGTTACGTGTTCATTCCCAAATTGATAAACGAACGTACGTATGTAATTAGAGCGACACAAATACTTGTACTTTGAATGTGCGCTCGAATATGTTGATCTAAGCTAAACATATTGAGATAAATCCCAATATATGAGCATGATTACACGTCGTAGTCGATTCAAATATGATCTAATAATTGAATTAACCGCGATTTCATATTATATATCAAACTATGTATTTCCACACTGCAACGGTAAACACACAAGAGTATAATATCAATACGTGTCTCATCTGGTTTCAAACGACTTAGTATTGTTCTATAGAACTTGTCACAAACAAGCAAACCCACATCGACAAAGTATTACGACACACTGCGTAGCAAAATGTATTTCTTTTGCTGATTTGATTACTCTACGATACCTGCCAGCTTCATGCGCAAGCCTAAAACTGACGATATATTAAATACTATACGCAAATTGCCAATTCAAACTGCTCACATTACAGATAATACAAATATCTATTGAAATGCATACTTGTATCGCTGGATTTTTGTCGTTTCGATTCGTCCTTAGTGAATATGTCAAATACACTATTTCGTCATACTAACATTGTAACCAATTTAGCCTTCGACGCAACGTCTTAATGACAACTTGCGCCAATAGATACGGAAGGGTTGTGACTTCTTCATCTATTCTCCTCCAAGAATTTTAAGACTCTGGTGTAAAAATATCATATATTTTATAATACGTGAGCTTGGCGCTAGCTGGTAACCACCTACATGAAACAGTGTCCAACGCAGTTATATAGTACTAACATGAATAGTGTACGCTGCAATTTTCTGAACCGGCGATAAAGCACGCTTCCTCTGGTGCACGCGGTTTTACACACCGCGGCTTATTTAGGTTTATCTGTTTCGATATACGTACCTGAAAATAAAGCTGGTGATATTACATCATACAATTCGACTGTCGATATATGTAAAATGGATACACGAATACGCGAATCAAATTTACGCCGCGCTGCTGTATGCTCACGAGTAAACACATTTCAAATTTATCAATGTTCAAGCAGTCAAAAAGAAATATCTTTTTGATCAAGTATACGCATGCAGTAGCATTGAATTGTGTTTAAATAACCTTTACTAAATGTTGCTAAAGTATCTAACATACGCGGTGTGGCAGACTTGATGTGGTGTATATGTTATCATATCTCTTAAATAGTAAAATACGAACAACTGACTATATATACTACGTTCATAATGGTGGCTGCAATAAGTACATCTACATACACACAATTTTACAATAAATAAGCGAGTCAGTGTGATGGCGTTCGAGTATTTGCGAAGTTGGAGCAAATATACTGGTTCGCGGAAATTATTCGTGTGTACATGAACTAATAGTATGCTATATGACACGTCCATACAAATCTTTCGCTTAATAGTGCGCATGTTCGCCGCATAACCTCATTTATTGCACTTTTAAACACACGTGCGCGTTGGTAAACATTGGTTCTTCCCGTAACCTGTGTACTTACAATTGCCAGTCTGTTTCACGGACAATGGGGTACATAAATCTACATTATAGTTAGACGAGCTCCCGGTTTCATCTTGTAACTGGATCTTCATTTTTACCTTTCCGTTGAATGCGACATGAAACTACAGTATTCACTTTCGAGCAACGACATAAAATCCTATAATCGTTTTTAGTTACATGATGGCGAGTCAGGAAGCGTCTCCAGCCAAAGCACGGTTAGCTTGCGGTGAGATAACGCAATCATACAATCGATCAACACGCCTCACAAATATACGTGCTACCACCAAGCAGAATAATTTTACTGGTGATTTTTATGCACAACATGATTCCCGGTTTCCTCGAATATGCTGGGGCGAGTGATTCCGAAACCGCACGCCACAAACGCTACACTCCGAAAGAATATTTGACGTAAGTAGAAACACCTACTTTTGCGACAGGTACAGAATGTGCACCTCCCGCCATCACTCGAGACGTCTGCTGGCTTCATCTATAGCCCAGGGGTTTCTTGTGAACTGGAATGACTAAATCTAACCAACATGCTATTGCGACCCACTCCTTGTGGTGTTTCAATCCGCGCTCTTTATGTCAACTCCAAACAACTACTTATTTAACTCTCCAAACGTTTGTAGTAAGAATCCATATGAGCTTAACCACACACGCTGTCGAGAAACAATCCTACATCCGGTAGATACAGCGGCTGATGATGGGAAATATAGGTAAACGCCATAAATAGACGCCATCAATCGTTTACAACAACAAATAAGAGAAGTATGCACAAGCACCACACAAACATGAGTTGTCCATACGCTGTTGCAGACATGTGTGTGATCTAATGACGTACTGCGTATATCACAGTCGGTTAATGTATCAACGGTGTTATAATAATATTTTTACGATGGCAAACCATATATACAAATTTTGTGACAAACATCCTCATATGTGACTTATACTCGCTCAATCGAATGACATGATACTATTCTGAAAAAGGTGTGGTGTTGTTACACATAACAAGAAATAGGAGCAACATTCATTCAAAAGTAGCAGCACCGCATTTAAATCACTTTGTTTCTCATCGCCATCACTGTACTATGCAGTATTGCATTTAACCAACTCATCCACGAAGGTTCTGCAAGTGATGTGCCCGCGCTAGGTCTGCTCGCTCGTACTTTCTGATTTCGGCAAAGGCGTCTACAAGTTCAAGAAGTGCGGCTGGTTATAACTCGTCAAACATCTCACAGCAATTCTTACGTGTTGCATCGATGAGTTCTCTGCATCCCAGCTCGCATTACTGATCATTATGCTGTTGTTTCATTTTGTCGACGACAATACAAGTCATATTATCGAGTAAATGGACTGTCTCATTACGCCCTATTTGCCAAATACTGAAGTTGAAAACCCCCATCACAAGTGGTGCAAATGCGTCAGTCGTCCTATAAAACGATTAAGTAATGCATGAATATTGCTGCAATGGAGGCTCGTAACACTCTGTACGAAGAAATTGGGATTAGAAGGTACTAATTTTGATGGTTGGTGATAGTCGTTCAGAGCGTTTTTCTTAAACTCTCCTGTGGATATAGCGCTGTTCGCGGATCATATCAAAGTTGTGGTAAGCCAACGGTGATGGTGCACTTCATTATCGCAAACAACTGTGCGACAAACCAATGCATAGCAATGCGCATGGTATTGTCGTTAGTGAATTGAGTAAGCCACCGATTAAGTAGTCGCGGTGACGTTGCTTTGCATAAACATCGGAGTTAGATAAATGTAATGCACGTGTTGAAGGTGCAAAACCGCAGAGCTTGCCAAAGCTACAAAGCTAAAGCCTATCAAGGCAAAGATTACGCGGTAATTTTCGCCCTACATAATGACCAGGCGATCCGCCGAGATTCGCGACGGGATTCTCACTACTTTTCGCGCTTCTTTCCAAGTTACAAGCATCCTCAGCGTCTGTGACATACCAGTATCGAGGGCGGAAGAACGGAGGCTCTCGTACGTTCGTCTTTGTCACAATTTTGCAGCACGACGACGCTGCAATCAAAGTTTTGGAACTACAGTGTTTATTCTAGCGAACCAAGTCATGTAGTCAGCAGCAACTCTACTTGGATTTACAGGACAGAAACTTCGAGCAGAACCATGTACTACAAAGCACGCACCGCAATCAATGTACAGAGCTTTTACTACCATCATAGCTGTCGATGCAATTAATGAAGAAGACTCAATTTGAAAATGTAAGGAAGGCTTTTGCGGCAAACCGAATGATGACATTTAAGTTTACATTATAATATAATATATTTCATACATGTAGTCGGCATGTCATATACTTCCGTCAGTATTTCTGTTCGACTATCATGTCCTACACAAGGAATTGATGTATTTTCTGGCCACTGCTTCCTCTAAACATTCGCGTCCATGTGGTGAAGTACCTATATGTCATATTTGAAGCAAAGTTGTACGTGCGGCATACGACGAAAATTTTCGAATTGACGAATGCTGCTGCTAGCGAAGTACTCTTTGTTTCGTCCATATATTTCCGTGTTGTAAATAAAGAAAATATATGCATTTGTTTGCTGGAATATATGATTTGCGGTATTCGTCCAACGAATCATATTTTGACATGCGCACCCGAAATAGCTCGAGCTGATGATGCCACGCTGCTCGTTGTGTTATCAAAGACAGCGATCCTAATGATAGATTGGTCAATGCTCTTTGCGTGACGGACAAAACACGGCTCTCGGAGCGACCCGAAGTGACTAACGAGACTTTCAAATGATCGCTAATGCTTAAAAAATGCATTCCGTATTGCAAAACACAATCTTGAAAGTTTGCGCCAATGAATCTCATAATATGTCTTTACATATATCGCATCCATCGATTTAATGACGTCGTAGCTTTGATGTACCAATCCATGTATCAGCTCTAACCCGCATTCCGTCATCACGAACGAATCGAATAAGTGTGATTTATCGTTGTAATATCACACAAACTACACGAACAACTCAATAAGCGACGCCTTGTGCACTGTTAACGTGACAGCGGACGGACGTGAGCAACTACAGCGCTAGCGACGCAGCAGCACTTCAAGTGCATTTATCGTATGACGATTGTAGACGACGCCTGCGCTACAAGCAGTACGTACGAAGAGCCACCACGATTGTTTAATGGGCAGCCATGACACGCGTTATCATTTTGGCAAGCGTTTAATAACAAGCCATTGTAAAGGTAAAAAACACTACGTTGTTCATCACGTGGCGAAGCAGCAGAGAAACGTGTTTACTGATGTTTAAGGTGGCTGGTCGTAGAATGATGGCACTCAAATCTGTGCAATATGAAGTATTATGTATGTATTCGTTATAGATGATGAAAAAACACAATTACATGTGAACAACTTTCAGCGATAGCGTTGATGCGGTATGACATTCAACTATGCACTCAGGTAATTCAATATGATCTTGGTTAAACTGGCTCAAACAGTGCCACCTCACTCGCAGTGGTCTTATGCGGTTTACTTAAGCGAAGCTGAGAGATAGCGTGGGTTACGATTACGTGATTTGCTTCTCACACAAATGTACTGCATTAAGGAGAGTGAAGCAAAAATGCGACGAGTCGTACACGCCCCATTGAGTTGATCCAAATGCGCACTAACAACTTTGCTCCTTTCCACACAATTCAGTTTACATATCGGCTCAGCTGTAGAATGTGAGTTAAATTGACTTTCTATAACATGGATTTAAAAATGACAGACTTTGTGCATTGAATTTGCTGAATTACCATTTCAACATCATAAACTACACATCGACATTCTTTGCAACGGTTTGGTCATATAATGATGGTTTTGGGGCCGGGCAGCATTTACATGTTGATTATATACATGTGATACCTCCTTCGTCTTGTTGTCGTAGTTTTGGAATCACTACAATAAATGCTTGCTAGTACGTGCTTTACAGATCCTTCGACATATGATTTATGCACAGCATCATCGACCATTGGATTGACGAATGTATGTATCTATCGTGCAACGCTGACAACAATAGCTGTCGATGTATTGGTTCGTATTCACCCGACCAACACTAGAATCGCGTAATGTAAACTCCATTGATCAACGTAAACACTAATGTCAACAATCCGCACACACTAAGTATATAAATTATTGTTTTAATGGATAACGATGTCTTTTATATCGATCATTTTTTGTCGTAATTCTACATTGCGGCTCTACTATTGTATTGTTATATTTATTTCACAAACGGCCTTCATATTCGTTTACATATGTGATATAACGCGTGTTCATTATTTGTGCAACAACAAAACCTCATCAGTATGCTTCACGGGATCGTTTTTGCAACTACAGACACATATAATTCTTCAAGTTAAAGTTGTTGTTGCAATATTGCATGACGTGGTAACTAACGTCCATGACATAATAAATTGGTATTTGAGTGCGTGGATCAATGGTATCTGCTGTGTCTGGTGTGTACTCTGTCGATTATCCTGCATGCTTGACATGGTTGGTGTGAAGTGTGTCTAGATTATAATATTACATCAACTCCAATATTAGATGCCGGTCGTCATATACTGACAAGTAATATATGTTGTTTTTACTTTGATTAAATTCTAAGTACTTATATAGAAAAATTGTAAGCATTACACAGTACCATAAAAATAATATTAACTGTATCACTGATAGTTTCTTCTGACATTTAGCTAAGGCCATGAGGATCTTGAGTTGGCTGCTATTAAGTTACATATGTTGAGTAAATGGGGTATGGTACATAAATGAGTGCATTATGTATGCGTTTAAAGTATAATACTGCTAATAGTGTGTGTGTGTGTACATTAGATAATCGCGCAAAAGGTATTATAATACATATCGACATACAACATACGAGTGCTTTTCCGGTATGTTATATAACCCATGAAATACCATAAAATATAGCGCGGACGCCGGTTAATTGTTTTTGGGTTTTGTGTTACCCCAAAAATCACTTTGGTAAACTTAACACTGACAATACCAGTTTATCATCCTAGCATGCGTGCTATAGTTGCATTTTATGATCATGTATACAAACCTGTTTAGACATTTATCAAGTGTAATGTAGTGTTATTTGTAACTTGATAGTCACTTCCACTTTTAATATATGTAATAGCAAGTATTGCCGGAATTGATGTTGATGTATTTAGTAAATCTTGTTCTTGCACATACATTTAAGGCCAGCCGCTTTGCACCCAGTCGCATATCCATGGCACTCGCCATCGGTTTATATATTACTATCTTTGAAAGAATAGCAACTCGTCGACTAATATGGTAGTAGTTATTCAATACCTCGCACGCTGGTATACATTGGCTAGTGTTGTGTATAAAAAGTAATGTACAGAAAGGCTGTTGTAATTTCTTTATATATAATATCTATCGTACATTTTGCCTGTAACCTCCCATTGCTAAAACGTCGAGTCGTTATAATGCTAATTGGATTATATTCCTAGATCTCAGTGGGTTTTGACGTAGGTTTATCGTAGCCGCAAACTGACACATTTTCTACTAGTTCAAATTTTTTGTTGATCTATGTTGTAGATCTAAATGCTCTCTGGTTTCTGTATATTATGCTCTTCTATATGCTGTAATATACGGTTTGTAAATATTCGTGAATATACATTTGTACGAGTAGTCAAGGCGTATGTGTATTTAGATCAACGCTGTATTTGTGTCGCTACTTTATATATATGCCTTCTTTAGCACACGCGGCAGCAACGGATTTTAGTATGCGGATGACTTGACATTTGAGCGCGTGGGCCAGAGTTGTTCGACGTGAGTTTAGCCAATCTCTAGTCGTCGACCTGGATGTTGTCGAGATTGTCCAGAGTATTTGATGCTTGATCTTTGTCAAGTACTAATGGATGCGCCTGCACTCATTAATCTTGTTCTGGTCGGCGTCTCAAAATCATGCATTGAAAATGTAACCGTATGCATTTGCATTTAATGACAAAAGGATATGTTTGCCACCGTTAACCATTTTGTATGTCGTTTGCGCGTTTAATCATGTACTTTGTGCGACCATAGATTTGTCATACCGTCTTCTGGAAGTGCATTCAGATACCACAGCGACAGTAAAGACTTCGATGAGCCTTGGTCATAATGCGCCTGCGAAGTGGTGGCTTGCATGCTGTAGGTGTGTGCGCACGTGTAGCCGAAGCGCGCATGATACATGAATGTACGCAGCTACGCCACCGACAACTATAAACTACACGTACGACGTCAGGCTCGTCAAACGCGATTTTGTCGTCGAGCGAGACTCGCGCAAGTCAGATTGACGACGCGCCAGACAGCTACATTCGTGCTGTCCGACGCTATTTGATCGTTAACGCTTTCTTGGGTACAGTAAGCGGCACAGCAGCAAGGAAGAGCGTTTGTTTTCAAAATCGATCGGATCGTCAAGGAGAATAAGTCGTGCGTCGCTCCCGGATTGCGCCGATCGATCACGAACCGAAGCACCGGCTCAAACGTGAAGATAACGTCCAAGCGATTGTTTTAAGGGCTCATTCCCTGCGTGGATGCGCTTCACGAGCCTTTAGACATGTGTGTTGGCTTGAAAGAATTGCTTTGTTCGAGGGTGATACTGTGGTATCTACATGCGCTCTCTGTTTTCTTTGTGTGTAGCTCCGAGACTTCCCTAATGTACCAACTGTGAATCCAACTCGCTGCGAGTCAAGCTCTCGGTGAACCCAAATCCGTTCCTGTATGACAAGTACTTTCTGTACCACGCGGAGACCCTCATCTGCCCACACGAGCGAGTACTCAAGGAGCAGAAACGACAGGCGTACCAGCAACGAAGTGTGCTTGACCTGTTATTATGCGCGTTCGATCGCGACTCTCCATGTCAATGATGATGGCCCTACGTGGTGAACATGAACAGCCAATGTCGTCGCCCAGCGACAGAGTTGCTGGGACGCGCGATGTGGCTAGCACGAACTGGAAATGTGTGTGGTGATGATCTACATACGTACGTGTCGGTCTATGTTGAACGCGACGTCTGCTTGATTGTCTGTATTGATCTAGGCGTTACGCAAACCATGAACATCCTGTGCTACCTGCGCGATCCTACCGAATGACGTGCAAAACCTCGTTTCAGAGATACGCACTATGCTTTACACGTCAGCTTACGCCGACGATCGCGTCAGTGAAGGAGATCGGGGAAGCGTCGCTGCGATGTTTAACAGTGGGAACAACTCGAACATTTGCATCTCGCTTTAATCGCGACTCGTGCGAGCGTCAACAAGTACGATATTGTTTGACCACGTGTGTTTTCTGTTTGATAACGTATATAAAATGCTCGATACTGTGTATATCATATTCCAAGATGTCTATTTTGTTTATAAATATGACTCTATTTGGTACTGCGACTCTCTATTTAATAGTGTGAAATAGTGGAATAAACTTTGAATGCCTTTGTTCTACTGTACAAAACTCAATAATAATCCTGATTCTGTTTTGAGTGTCTATATGTATCAGCTTTTTAATGACACGTTTGGCTGCAGAGCACTTGTTCAACATGATCTGATTGATGGCGAATCTCTAGCGGCCTTGCGTGCATTAGTGAAGTCATTGCAGAATACCTGGTCGTGGTGGAAGAAGATCAAGGTGTTTGTCATCGCCAAGAAATTATTATTCTGGCGCTTTGTATGTCATGTTTTACATCGCCATTGTAAATATGTGTCAATTCGATGCAATTAAGTATTTGAATCTCTAGATAGGGAACCGCAAGTTCCCGAAGGGCAAGATTCAGCAATTGCACAACTATGTGCGCCTGTCCGTGTATGCCGGAACGAGCGGTGATTCTGGTACGCGAATAAGACAATTCGTGTCGTTGCATGCTCGTTGAGCTTCCCGAATTTCTTCTCGAAACCTGAGAGAACTCTATGGAGCTTTAGGACACGTACCGACGCGGAATAACACCGCACCTGGACATTAACTCTAACAACTGGCTTAAAGCCTGTTATGACAATGCAAAGGCTATACCCGAACGCCATACGCCCATGATTGGTGTATCGACACTCTGCTGTTTCTGTAGATGCTCTAGTTGCCGCGCCGGCACATTATGCACTTCTGTCGAACACTGCCATTCGGAGAAAGCGTGATCCCGCTTGCTGTTATTCCGAATCGCTGGCTCAAGATTGGAATTGTTGGCGACCGGGACGATGAGGACGAGAACCTCATCGATGATGTGCCGTACCTGCCCACTTATTTCATCGATTGATGTCTATCGCTCGCGTGGAGGCGCTTGAGCTTCGTCGTTTATTCTGAGCCAGAGAAGCGTGCATATCACTTGCCGGTAGTTTGTTCGGCCAGGGCACGACGGCGTGTACGTCGTGGCTTGAATGCATCCGTGCAATGGATGAAATAGTGCGCGCCGGCAAAGCGCTTCCGACATTGCCGCCATGCAGCATACCAACAGCACCACGACGCAAACCTGCCGCTCAAAGAGGATATGCAAGTGCAATTCAACGAACATCGATGTTAACGATTGTATTAACGATTCTGTCTCCGGCTCAATTCTCACCGTCAGACACAGACACCAAATCCCACATTGACGGAGGAGAGTAAGAGTGATGAAGTGTACGAGGGATCGACGACAACTAGATTGGGCACTATATGCAGTCCAAACGCCAAGAGATGTTAAGGAAATTCCGATCTCGACTCGGACGAGGATGCGGCAGTGATTGACGAAGAAGTGACGAGCGATGATGCTGCAGTTTGTGACGCTGCTGCAATCAGTGGTGACGTTTCTGTGGTCGAGGTGAGCAAGCGATGTGCTTTCAAGCTGTTCGGAAGCGCGCACAGTGCGTGGCTGACCGCAACAGACAAAGGCGGCGAAACGAGACTATTAAAATATAGACATGAGCGTTATAAAACACAATATCGAGACAGTGGCCGACGAAGAGCCAACGCTACCGCTGCATGATCTATGAGAGAGTCATCCGCGCGTACATTTGACGTTGCCCAGTGCGTCATCGACTATTGAAGCAATCGACCTTACTTTCAGGAACACATCATCCAGGCGCCCGACATATATTATACGCAAACCAAGCATGACGCTTCACGCCGCTAGCGCAATATACAATTTCATTACACGGAGCATATTGTGTCGCGCTGTTTCGAGAGTGAAAACGCTCGTTGCATTCGTGTGCCACTATTTTCGACGAAGCTCATTGAATTCGTGTGTCACTGTATTTTTTTTAACAAAGCGCGGCTTCCACCTGCGTGGTTCAATGAATTCGACGTTTTGTTTTTGCTTGGCACCGCTTGTGACGACACTCATGCAATACGTGAGGCCATTCTGTCTATGCTGCCGTGGTAGAATCCCCTCAAAA
>JAADXH010000464.1:0-22549 GCA_023337595.1 Globisporangium camurandrum
TGGCGCTGCATGTGTTCGGCCGTTGTAGGTGTCTGGAGCGCCGGCTGCTGGGTTCGCGAACGCTGCAGTGCTCATGGCGGCTTTGGCGCTGCTGCCATGTCGCCGATGACTCAAGCTCTGATTGTGGCTGTGGTGAAGGTGATGGTGGTGGAGATGCACGGGCGTCGCATTTGCAGCAGCGAAGACGTGTGCATGTACATGAATGAATAGACGCTATATGTCGATACTTGCAGTCGACGTGATGACCTTCGTGCGTTCTCTATCGCGGAGAATGCACAACAGAAACTAAACGCGATCATGTAGTGTCGGTCGTGGCGTCGATCAACGCTCGCCCCAAACGGCAGCTTTGTCATCATCCATAGCGCATCATTGAATTCCTTATCATGGCACGTTGGTATACTCAACTGTCAATCACGTCTATTGAGCACCACACCGCAACTTCTTGCACCACTACGTCACGCATGCACGACGTCACATGCAACGTGACGTAGATGCGCAATGTCTGCAAGTGCGCAATCGGCACGTGACACCCAGCATATTCGCTCACATTGCAATAACGCTGGGTCGCAAGTCAAGCACTGACACATAGACACACGAATGCACACATGTACAGAATTTTGGTGTTGCGAGCATCAGTCCATGTTATCTACATGTTTTATGGCGGGACGACTAAATCCCTTTCGGAGTAGCTGATTGAAAGATCACTTGCTTCGCATGGTATCGGGACGCCCACATGCATACAGACAAAGATGAAAACATAGACGCCGTCACACAAGCATTGCAAATGTAGACAATGCAGGCACGCGGGTAGTGGTCGCGGAAACAAGATGCGTGTCGAGCGAGTCACGTGCTGCTGCGTGTTGTCGTTGGCGTTGTCTGGGTGAATGTTGATTGAGGTGCAATTGATGCGATGCGCTCGTGACTGTTTATTGCTATGATTTTGAAATGACTGGTTGAGTATGATCAATTTTTAGTTTGGGACCGAAATGTGATATTCGGGACGTGAAGAGCACGCGTAATTACAGCCTGGTATAAACGATGTATAAACTAAATTGTCGAAACTAGTGATCGGGTTTGAATGAGGTGCCATTATGTATTACGGTGTCATTTAAGCTCGTCTTTGTCGGCTACCGGTTAAAATAATATATTTGACGAACCCACTCCCTTTTTGACCCGCATCCTGTTGTTCCACTCGTAATTCGTCACAAATGCGACATTACGCGAATTAAGCGGAAGATCGACGGAATGGTGGTGGAAGCTCGACGAATTTGGCGATTCATGTAGTACTTGTAGTGGCATCTTCACATGTAAAATTGCTCTGCGACTAAAAGGGAAATTTGCAAGTTTTGCAAACGGGATTGTCGAGATCGAAAGATGAACTCAATTTTTGTAGTGGACGTTCTGAACTGAACTTCCTCGGGTGTCAATCACAAGCTCAAACATATCGATGCACGACGCTCCTATAACTGCGCGACAATAGCATCTTGTCGCTGGTAGGCAGCCATGGTAACGATATGAAGGTGCAGCCATTGCAATTTTGAACCAGCTGTTTTAACGCTGGTGAATCAAAGCCAGAACCCAAGCAACAAAGCACAATTGGAGTTCGCGACGCCTTGCAACTGTGGCTGCCAAATGCGCGACTGTCTACCACGTTGCTCCGGACGCAGTGTGTGCGTGTCGAGCCCAGCCGACGCCTGATGCTGCTGCTCCAAGTTAATGACGCTTGCTCCAAGTAATCACCACGGAAAGCTGTGCGACGCTTCAGCTTTGGCCAATCCGGTGAAAACGCGAAAAATTCACACGAGTCATACGCAAAACGCAAACATAACGTTCATAGGTTGCGCAATGACTTGAAAATGCTTGGCGCCAAGACGAAACTGGCGCTAGACTGCCGATAGTCCAGTCGACACCGACGCGAATGTCGATGCGAGTGCCATCGCCTTTCAGCTTCAGCTTCAGCTAATCATTATCAAGATTCAGTGGACTGACGCGCTGACGAGACGCCCACTCGAGTGTCTCTTCGAAGTGCGTAGATCGCGCGCTGTTTGATCAAAAGAAGCCACTTTTGCTAGCAAGCCGACTTTCCAAGAAAAGACTCGGAATTTGTATGAGTCATTTACCATCATCTACACTGCGCATCATCTTGTATTGCTCGGCAACAAAGACGCAGTTCGCCTGTGTTCCACTTCTCATTCCACGATCAACCTCGCGGACGCAACGACACCAGGCCACTCGACCTACAACACCAAATTCTACCTACGCACTTGCGTCCACACACACATACAACACACACACACAAGCGAGCACCTGTACGCTCTCGCTATTTGCTGCTGCAGCCATAACCAACACCAGCACATCACATAACAAACGCAACGCCATGGACGCTCGCCGACGCGTACTGGAGCTCGCAGAGCAGGGTGATTGGGACGACGTGCTGGAACTCGTGGCGCGCGACCCAGTGCTCGCTCAGGCGCAAGACGACTTTGGGATGCTGCCGCTGCACTGGGCGTGCACGGAGTCGACCATTCCGCTCGACACGATCAAGGCGTTGCTCGAGGCGTTCCCAGACGCCTGTCAGCTGGAAAACTTGTCAGGCATGGCGCCACTGCACGTTGCGATCGCGTCCAAGATGACCGGCCTCGCAATCAACGCGCTACTGCAGACGTACCCAGAAGCAGCGTTTATGAAAGACGGCGCGGGGCGGTACCCGATCGAATTGGCGCTCGACGCCCACCTGCCAAAGTTCACAGTCGATCTGATCCGCAAAGCTGGCGCGCGTGCTGTGAAGCGCAGCAGCAGTGCGCCAGTCGTTGTCTCGACCGCGACAGCAACAACAGGACTCGGCCACTCGGTCTCGTTGGAGAGCCTTGTGGACGCCGACGACGACAACAACAACAACAACAACAACACCAGCATCGATGACACAGACACTGCAGGGCCGCACACGTCGGCTGCGTTGGCGAAAGCGCGCTCGCTCGGGTCGCTCATGGCCACGCGCCAAGCGTCCGAGTACGCGCGGCTGCTCGACACGTCGCCACCGACATCGACTGCCTCGACACTGTCGACCACGAGCACGAGCAACAGCAGCACGAGCAGCATGCTGTCGTCCACGTCGTCCTCATCATCCTCAACGATTGGTCCGATCGAGTCGACAGCGATCGCGATGCACTTGAAAGAGCTCGTGACGCAGCTCCAGGAGCTCCGCGTCGATCTGCGCAGCACGTCGAACGCGTCGTGTAGTTCGACTGTCCGGAGCTCGTTCTCAAGCTCGTCGTCTGGCAGTCGCCGCGACGTCAGCGACAGCAACGTGAGTCCAACGAAAGCAACGCAGACAACGACTGTGTTGTGGAACCCGAACGACAAGCTCGGGTTTACGCTCGCACCGGCCTCTTCGAGCGGCACGGGCGCACAGATCGACAAGTTTGCAACGCGCAGTAGCGTCTTGGGCGTCGAGGCGCTGTGCGTCGGCGACGTCCTCGTGCGGATCAACGGCACGAGCGTCGCGTCGTCGTCGTTTGCAGCGATCGCGCGGTTCCTCAAGCACGCGAAAGTCACGTGCAAGCTCGGATTTGCGAAACGCAGCAGCAGCAATGACGCGGCACCAGCACAACTGCCATTGCGCTACAACCGCAGTGCGAGCCACGACGTCCGTAGTGCTTCGTCGTCGTCGTACAGTACGAAGAGCGGCGCGTCGCTGCATCGCATGCATAGTAACGATAGCGTCCGTAGTAACAACAACAACCAGCAGCAGCAGCAACAGTCGTCGCACTTGCAGCTGCTTGCCGACCCGACAGCCGACGACGAGAATACTGCGGCACTGTACGCAAAGGTCGCCGAGCTGCTCGACGCGACGCTCAAGAAAGTCACGGCGGTCGAAGAGACCGTGAGGCTGAGCTCTGCGATGTCGTTCTGCACGTGAGAGCAGCCACTGCAACCGCGTCTTTGACGTAAACGCACTCGTGCACCCTCCTACTGTCGTCGCTCGTCACTTCGTCCACGAAAGTCTCTTATCTATTCGTACTTCGCTTCCTTCAATATACATTTATGTCGATCGTCGTTGTAGTTGGTATTACGACGTAGTCCTCGCTATACTGTGTTCTATTTCTATCCCACTACTCGAATCGTTGATAGCATCACCGCACTTTGTAGCGGTCTAGGAGGTGGTCTTGTTGTCAGTTGCTGTGGTCTTGGTTGTTACTGCGATTTGTTAATTGAGGACGTACTGCGTCGGCACTGTTTTGACGCTGGTTGAACTTGTAGATCGATATTTACGTAGTTTTGCGCGTGTATTTACGGCATTGTCCTGATTTAGGTAAGTGTACTAGTGTATGGTAAATACGACATGAGGAAACGTGCATACGGCTCAAGATGTGAGAATAATTGAATCTTTTGGTCTTGCTGGCAATATGTGCGAATGAAACACCGGTTTGAGCATTTTCACTCCTCAGGGAATCGACGACGACAAGGCAGCAAGCAGCAGCAAAATGGACACCTCGACCGCTTGTATCTACTGTACGCAAACAACATGTGACCTACTCCAAATTGCACAGTGCGTGCGCAGCTCTACATCTATTAATACTCGTAGCACCTATGTAATCAACTACAGCAACTACGCTGCCAGTAACATCAGCAACATGTTATTGATAGTCACATTTGTCACCGCTGGTTGTGACGCGTGCTCGTTTTTGACTTGATTAAGTAGACTTGTGTACTACTGTTTTTGCATGCATCAACATGTACCTTAAATAAACGGAACAATTGTAAGAACACCTTCGTCATGTATTGTCCGATAAAATGCCCTATTAAAACACACATTTTTGAACGCGTTTGATAGACAATATTAACATGCTTTTTCGTTTCCTTCGAAGACCAGTGTACTAAAGTATTGCGTTTTGGGTCCACACAATGGATTTGCAAATGTTTACGAGATTCAAATGATTAGGCTTTTGTATCAGATTTGATGTTGATGACAACATATCAAAAGTACAAAATATGTATTGATTTTTTCGGCGCTCAATGCATAATAAACGGTATATATCATCATCACTGCCACCAGCGCCAACCACACACTGGACTAGCAGCAGCAGTAGCTGCTGCAGTAGACGCGAGCACCAGCACCAGCTGGTTTCGAGCGCAAAGACTCAGTTCGCCTGTGTTCAGCTCCTCACTCAACGATTGTCATTGTAGACACATGGCTTCAAGAATCGTACCTGATTTTTGTTTTAATAGTAGTAATTTGTGATAGTTATTTCGCATTTAATGATATATTATTGGATTCTCATTTTGCTGCTAGCATTATAAATGGTTTAAAGATAATTCAAATGTTACAGCAATTTATATATACACATTAGTGCACCTGTAGAACTTTGCATCTCTGGTTTATAGATTAATGTCACATACTACCTCTACGAGAAATACGGTAGTCAAGTCATTTTGACGTTTGCGTGCGCTGTGGATTAGGTGCAGCTGAAAATGAGCTTTGTGTGCGTGTAGGAGAAAACCAATGTGGTCGTTATTTATGACAGTCCAAAATTCATACTCAATTAATACAAGAATTGCCATACATCGACTTTCCGAAGAAACTATATTCTCATTTTCTTAATTGAATTTATGATATGATATAATACTAATAGAAGCGCCTCGACAAAACACGTTTTTATTCAAAAATATAAAGTCGAGAATGTACTTGTGAGAACAGACCCACGGCATCAAATGTAGTCCACTCAATACTTTAGTAATGCATACATTTTTGGGTGTATTGTGTACTGCGGATCGCCAAGTATATCGTGGTTTGCTTAGTTTCGCTGCAAATAATGTGTCAAAAGTGCGTTTTTTGTGGCGGCATAGTTACTTTCTCTTGCCTTTTGTCTATGTTATTCGATCATCGAACAATCTTGAGTACCACTAGTATAGAGATAATCAGAGTTCGAGGCTACACCTGTGATTATGCCGTTACAAGGGGTTCAATTCTTCGTGGCACATACCTATAGAACGATTGTTTGTGCAGCATAGCAATCAACCATCACCAAAATCGAAGCTTTTTTACGCTGCCACATATATGCAAAGCTTAATATGTAAATGTTATCGGAGCAGAACATTCGAATAAAATGCATAGTACCACGTATATTAGTATATTGTTAGGATACGAGAACACAAGATAATTGTGTACGATATATATGTGAGGGCTCACATGTACAATTTGCAATTCATGAGTTCATATGCGCAAATTAAGGCGAAGTAGAGACGAGCTAAAAGTGTGCGCGTGTTGACTAGACTGGCTTGAATTCATATTTCTTCTGTTTAAAATTGATGCAACGCTTATTACATTATTCTATAACTTAATATTGTCCTTTCCAAGCCAATAGTTGAGGCTATCCGGTCAACGGCCTTACATCTGTAGTACTAATGTAATTTGTGAACAAAGTCGAAGATGCTAAAAGTCATGTGGGATCTATGATACAAAACAAGTTTTGAAACCTTTTTAATCATCAGCATACCTCGTACTGTTAAGAATCACACAAGTGGTTGGTAACAGTCATTTGTATCATATGTGATGTCGGCGAGTGGCAGTATAGTTATTTCTATAATACAGTGTTGTGAGTGTGCACACGCATACACCACATCACATATATGTAATAGTCGGATTGAGAAACAACTTTGCATCTTTTGTACTTGGATTAAGTAGTATGGAAACGATCAAAACTAGACGCGCAAAAATGGCATCACTCGACTCAAGTTTCTACATACCATGACGCACGTTACACTACGCAGCTACGCCTTGTAAATCATGATGTTGTGACCAGGCACACTTGGTGCAGTCGCACATACGCTGTGCGTTTCTAGCTCAGTTGTCATTTAGCCTTAGCGTATATGTGTTGTGGATAATAACTGGCAAATACGAGTTATACAGCTGTGTGTTTTTGCATGAAATCTCCTATAGTGAGGGATATTGAGACTGCGTGCGTCAGCACACGAAGAAAAGTGCTTATATCAATAATTTTGGAATAGTTGTGACTAGATTTGCAGTTTAGCAAATGAAAAATGGATACCAATAAATTGGTTTGACAATGACCGAGTGTGCAAAGAGAGAGAACTGGTGACTCGACAGGTGATGCTACAAGTGACTTGACATAAGAATGGATGGGTTCTCCACTTGTGATTCCATAGTTGACTCCACTGGTGATTTAGGAGTGAATTTGCGGGCTGCTTCAGTATATGTTTGCGGAGACAGGCACATAACCTCTCGCGACGATATATAATCGAGCCATCGAGACCATTCTTTGCATGTTCCATTTGGTTTTTCTGAGTGATAGGCTAATGACACGCATTCTCAACCCTTTTAGGAGGCATACAAACAGCCTGTAGACATTACCGGTATTTCTTTACAGCGAGAGAGTTCGCAAAGCCGCCTCCACAAACGAAAGAGTGATCAAGCACGTCGTTGCTCCAATCTACGCCATTCACGTCCATCGCGACATCGACGCAAGCCACATCCTCGTACACTCCACACCAACACACCCACACGCTGGCATTTACTGACCACAGACGACGCACACGAGCTCGTACGCGCATCACTTGCCGCTACAGCCCACAATGATGAGTGTCGTCAACGGCACCAGCAGCACGAGCCACGTCGGACCGGCACCGTCGTCTGCTTCTCTCGCAACAGCACGACTCGCCAGCAACGCTTCAACCACAGCAAGCGCTGCTACAACACAGAATGACAGCAGCGAGCAGCGCAGCAACGCGCGCGCACGCTCCCGCCGTCCGAAGAGCCGGAACAGCAGCAGCAATTTCGCAACCGCGCTGTCTGCCACTGCGCCGTCGTTCACACCATCGTCTGTAACACTTGACCAGAAACGCAAAGCAACTGCAGCTACCGCAGCAGCGCGCAAACCGCCACGTAAATCCTCGCCGCAATCAACCAAGGCACGCAGCAATGGCGCTTCCGCTCCAACAACCACTCCAACAGCCGCGACTGCTGCCACTGCAGTCGATCCGAATGCGGATCTGTGTCTGCTGTGTGCCGACCCGATCGAGTTCTACGCTGTCGGCGCATGCAACCACACGGGCATGTGCAGCAAGTGTTTTTATCGCTTGCGGATCATTCTGCGCGATACGTCGTGTCCGATGTGCAAGACGCCGCTCGAGCGCGTTGTCGTGAGTCGTACGCTCCAATTGTATGAGGAATTTCCGTTCTGGGGCGACGCTCTCGGTCCAAATGCGATCGCCGACGATGCGGCCGATATGCTCTTTGTCGACTGCAAAGCGCACTACGACGCGTTGTGTGGACTCCAAGCGTTCAAGTGCAAGGCTCCAAACTGCCGCGAGGCGCCGAAAGCGTCGCTCGCTGCGTTGAAAGACCACATGCGCGTGTCGCACGGGACGGAATTTTGCGATCTGTGTTTGGAGCACGAACATTTCTTTCTCCAGGAGCACGCAGTGTTTACGAAAGCGAGCATCAAAGCGCACAACATTTTGGGGCGCAACGGCACGAGCCGCACGCAAGCAGCTGCGATGAAGCTTGCAGGCGGCGGCGCAAAGCACAAGGACTTTCACCCGATGTGTCAGTTTTGCCGCAAACGGTTCTATGGCGCTGCCGAATTGTTTGCACACTTGGAACGCGATCATTACAATTGCCACGTGTGCAAAGTCGAGCACGAATATTTTCGGAATTAGTACGTTTTGTACTGTAGTTTTGTATTTTACTATAAGATTCTCGACTGACAAACTGGCTCTTTATTGGTGGATGAACAGTGCGAGTCTCGAGACGCACTTTCGACGCGAACATCACTTGTGTGAAGACGCGACGTGGTACGAACTGACTCTTTCTTTGCGACGGACGCTCTGAATGAGCATGGAACTGACATACTGACACTCTGTTGTGTCACGCCTCATCAGTCTATCGAATCGGTTTGTTGTGTTTCCGAACGACATTGAGTACCAAGCGCACATGACGTCGGTCCATGGCGCGACGAATCGATTGTTGTTCAACTTCCAGGTCGCACGTGGCGGCGAGAATCCGATTCGTGGTCGCCGGGCTCCTCCTGCTGCGTCATCGTCCATCGACGACGCGCCGGAGTTTTGGAACTACGATGCAGTCGACGACGCGCCCGCGACGCGGCTCGAGAGTGCGTTTCCAGCTTTGCCGCCGCCGTCAACGCCAGCGGCTGCGTCGACGATCATTCCACCCTCGGCTGCGCGGCTTCAGACGCTTGCAGCGCGGAGCAGCAGTGCGCCATCGCCTCTATCGTCTACAAGCGGCCCACCGCGCGGCCAGGTCGTACGGAACCAGCGCGTTGCTTCGGCGCTCGGGTTGGCGCGCCCAGCAGCTGCTGTCGGTACGACCGCCGCGTTTGAAGACGAGATGAAGACGCCGCACTATCCAGATGCGCTCGTCGAGTGGGGTAAGCACAACGCCGGGTATTTGACGGTCGTCGAGCGCCGCTTGGAGCGCATTGTGAACGACCCGAAGACCCACAGCGTGAGTCTCCGCGTGATGCCGAGCGACGAGCGGAAGCTCATGCACGAACTTGCGTCGATCTACGACGTCCCGTCAGAATCGTTTGGCGAAGACCCAAACCGGCGCCTGTCATTCTTCAAGAAAGCCGGTGCACGCATTCCGTTCGTGCTGCTGTCGTCGTTCATTCGTGGAAAGGCACAGCAAAAGAGCGCCGCTGCGCGATTGAGTTTTTTGCCGCTGCGACGACCTGGAGGTGCGTTGAGTGGCAGCAATGGATCTGCTGCAGCTGCTGCTGCTGCGGCACCGAAACCAACAGCGCCTGCACGACCAGTCGTGCGTGGGTGGGAGAAGATTGAGCTCAAGCGGGCGCCAATCGTGCGCGACGCATGGAGCGACGATGAGGACGAGGAGGACGAGGATGCAATCAACGCCGACGAGCAAGCGAATGCTGATGTAGACGCTGTGGTCGCAACAGCGCAAGCGGCAATGCGTGACGATAGCACCAGTAGCGATGTCGTCGACGACGACGACGACAATGTAGTCGAAGAGAAAGCTGCAGCTGTGCAGCCGTCGAGCGACGACGACCAGAGCGTCGTGTCGACACTTGGCGATGCGTTTGTGCTCACGTACATAGAGGACGAGACGTGAATTGGGTTAGAGGCAGCGTAGGCAGCAGTTGTAGTGACATTTTGGAAAGGAAAACGCGTCGATCAACATCTGCACACTGGCTGAGAGAGCCATGCGCGATGAAGCGCGACCGGCTCAACTGCAGCGCCGACGTTTCGAGTTAGTTGAGGAGTGTGAGAGAGAGAGAGAGAGTGAGAGCGAGAAAGAGTGTGAGAGAGAAACAGAAAGGATAGGTGTGGCAGGCACGAGGAGGGGTGTCTGATACAAAGCATACAGTAATGTAAAACGAAGGAGAGAAGCATGAAGGATGTGAGAGATGATAAACAAAAGACAAAAGCGTGAATGTTGTGTCTCTTTCATAGCTCTTTATCGTTCTGTTTCGCTAGCTCTCGTAGAAAGCAGCTGCTTTGTAGTGTATCGCATCGTGTGTCTGGCTCTTTGTGTCTTGTGTCGGTGTCTGTAAGTTTTTTTCTATTGTAGGGATGTATGGTGGAGGTGTGTGTGGGGGGTGTAGTCGACTGTACACAACCCGCAGTACTTGCACTCACGCGTCGCTCTCCATGTCGTCAGTGTCATGGTCGTTCTCACTGGTGTCGTTACCGTCACTCTCGTCCGCGACTTCAACAGCACTAAAAGCGTCCGAATCACTCGTCGACCATGAAATGACCATCGCAGTGACGTTGTCCATGCTGCGCTTCTCGAGCGCAGCTTCAACGAGCGCACTCGCAGCAAACCGCAACGCGTCTTTCATCGCACGGTGGTTGTCATTCGCAAGCATAAACGCGTCGACTTTTGCACGTACGATCGCCGCTGCGTCGTCGTCTGAGAGCCGGTCCCACAACCCGTCGGTTGCAAACACGAGAAACTCGTCGGGGCCACCAACATCCACGACCTGAATGTCTGGCGTCACCGACACGAGCGGCGCGGAGCACGACAGCGGCAAGTTGGTCTTGAGTGGATGGTCGCCCAACGACCGACTGATCGCCAACCGCAATGGAATTTCATCGTGTGCGACGCGCCAACAACCCGAGAAGATCACTTTCCCACCGGCGTCTTCGACGCGCTGCGTCTCGTCTTCCAAGTCCGGTTTGTGGTCGATCGAGACACGAAGGACGTCATCGCGGGCTTTGCACCAGACACCGCGCGAGTCCCCGAGGTTCGCAACAAACAGCTTCCCACCCACGAGCAAACCCAACAACACGGTCGAACCGTCGCGTTTGTTCTGCGCCATCGTAAACTCGAGCACTTCGTCGTCGACGACAGCGAATGCATCGATCAACAACCGCTGAATCTGCGCGACGTCGTCGTCCCGAAGCTTCTCATTCGCGGTGCGTTGACTCACGTCGCGCAAGAACGCGTCGGCTTGGAGCAATTCGCGGAACCGCGTCGTTGCAAATTCTGCTGCCAACGCGCCGTTGTGGCCGTCAAACACTGCCAGTAGACTCGGCGCACACGCCCTGTCGCAGCTGTCGTCGTCAAACAAGCGCGCGACGACGGTGAATCGATCCTCCATGTACGCGCGCGCGCCTTGCGCCGCAGCGACGCCGACCGACACGCGCAGGCGACTCGCAGCGTCGCTGCTGCAGTCGCTGTCGAGCAAACTCGCCGACCGCGTGTCGCTACTAGCGTTCGTCGTGCTGCTGCTGTGGCAGATGCTTGGAAACTCAAAGCTGTGCGCTGCGTTCGCTGCTGCGTCCAGCTGTTCCGTCCGCAAGTGCAACAACGCACGTTCGATCACGTCGCTCTTGTCGCGGCTGCTGCGTGCCGCTTTGTCTTTCTTGCTGTTCGTGCCGTTGGTGCAGCGCTTCGACGGCGTCACGCGCGCATCGCGGAGCTTCTTGTTGCTGCGTTTGTGCAGTGCGGAGGAGGCAAGTGGCGCCGACGCAGGCGCTGCTGGCACCGCGACAGCAGCAGCTGTAGAAGCTACAACAGCAACAACCGCATGGCTGCTGCTGCTGCTGCTGGTGCGATGGTCATGGCCGTTCAGCTTGTCTGCAAGGTCGATCGTCGCGCGAAAGCTATCGACGCTCGCATGGTCGGCTGTTTATTGCAGTAACGTGAGCGTTTGCGCGTACAAACAGACGCACGAGACGCAATAGCGAGAACGTACCGCTCGAGATGCTCGACATCGAGTGCGAGCGCTTGCGCTTCACGGCGTTCGGCGAGATCTGGAACACAGCTTTTGGACACTTTTTCCCATGCGCTTTGAACGCGCGGCATGCGACATGCGCTGCTGCGGTCGCTGTCGCAGATGGAGCAGCCAACGTGGTGTGATGCACGTCGGCCGCGTCGCTGGGTGCAGCAGCACGCAGCGCAGCAGCAGCGGCGCTGTCGTACAACTCGATCATCTCGAGTGCGCGCGACACCTGGCGCTGGAGCAACGTGCTGCTGCTGCTGCTGCTGCCTTTGATGGGCGACGACGGCGTCGAGAGCGACTGCGGCGGTGTTGCTCCAGCCGCGACAGGCTGCAACAGCGCAGCGTCGACTGCTGCAGGCGAGGGTGCGAGGCGCACGTCGGCGTGGCTTGTGTCCATGCTGCTGTGGTGTTACGCTGTGTGGTGCGCAGATGCGGAGTTGCGGATTGATGATGCGTGGTTGCAATGACGTTTGTGCGACAGCCGGGAGGAGTTTCGATATGAGTGATTATGTGCAGGATCCTACTGTCTCTTGTTCACTGACGATCGGATGGATAGATGGATCGATGGTCGAACGCGGTTGTCGTGACGAGATCCTGTGTGTATGTGTGTGATCGATCGGCAGTCGACGTCGTGTGGCAATGCGAAGAGGTGTCGATGCGTACGTCCTCGCTGGGTGTGAAATGCTGCAAATAGCGCGTCGTGCGGCGTCTGTGCGTAATTGATCGGTCGATTTCTGTAGTAGCACTTTATTGCCGGCGATGTGTCACTGGCTCGCACGATGCTCTATTGTCGTCTCGGCGTCGCACCAGCTCAGACGTCGGAGGTTGGAGGCAAAAGCAAGTGTGAAGCGGCATTGTTGGATTGCGAGCCGCTCTGTCTTTTCTGAGCCAAACGAACCGGTCCCTCATTTTCGGAGCTACCGATACTCTTGAGTTCAGTATCAACACAAAACGATGCTGAAATTGATACTGATCTCCATAATTCACACGTATAGTACTTGCTGACATCCATGCCGACAACATGCAGCAATTGCCAAACATCCCGACAGAATCTACTGTTGTTTGTATATACAAATTGCATCGTGCGCAACCAACACACAAATGCCTATGCGCTAATCTACACGATCGCAGCTGGAGTGCGCTTGCCGCTTGGGAACGGCGACTCGATCGGCGACCCATTCACAGTGTGGCTCTCTCGCACGGTCCCACTCAGACCAGGACTCGTCGCGCCATCGTCTTCCATACTCGCTTGCCGCTCCCGCATCGTCTCTCCACTAGTGCTATTCCCACTACCTAATCCTTCAAAGTTGAGCTTATCGACCACGTCTTGTGGATCGGTCGATGGAATCAAAAACAAAAACAGAATCGGCGTCACTTTCAACGCGCTCCGAGCGACGATCGCAATCCATAGATTGTCAAACGAGCCCTTGGATATGCCAAGCGCGTGGCAGATGATCGCACCCCAGAACTCACTCACGCTGTACGAGAAGTTCGAGATCGACATCAACAGTGCAAACAACGTCCCTTCGACGCCTTTCGGGCACAACTTGGCACACAATACGAGCACTGGCATCGTCTTGAGGCGACTGATCACGTCAGCGATCACTGCATCGCCCAACACAAACGCTTTGTCGGGGATTCCTAATTGTAAATTGAAGCGCGTCACGAGCACAACGTCCAAGAGCGACACGATCGCCAAACTCAATTGCGCAAAGAGAAAGATCCGTCGGAACGACACGTCTTTGAAAAATGCATTGTACACGAGCGTCCCAAGCAGTAAAAACACGAAGCCACACGCAGAGACCGTTCCGAGAAACTCCGGTGTGAATTTCAGGACGTCGGTCGAAAAGTAAAAGAACACTTGCGAGTACCCGGGACTGATTGCGCCGCTTAAAAAGACCCACAATGCGCATTTCCAGATCACCGGCGTCAAAATCGCTCGTTTCAGCAACACAAATTGTTTTTTCGCAGCGATCGTAAAGTTTTTGCGGCTCGTCGTTGTTTTCGGCTCGACCATCCAAGCCGAAAACAATAGAATGAGCGACGGACCGGCGGCAGCAAAGAAGAAGACGCCGCGCACACCGAGTTGGTGCGTTGCGGGACCCGACAGGATCGATCCAAACACACCGCCGAGCGACATGGCCATCCACGAGACGCTTTGCAAGTCGTTTGCGCCATATTTCGGATCCAAGCGCGACATCTCAACGACGCGCGCGTCAATCACAACGTCAATGACTGCAGCCGACAGCGAATTCACAATCAGGACGATCACAGCACCGAGTGGCGTCGTAATGCCGTCGGGGATCGATAGCGCAAGGCATGCGAGCATCCCGAGCGTACTGAAGAGCACCATGTACGACTTGCGGTGGTAGCCACAGAGCGGCAAGCTGTCCGAGATGATCCCGTAGATCGGCTTGACGCCCCACGGGAACATCATGAGCGTCATGAGCGTTTGTGAGGCGGCAGGTTCGAGTTTGAGGTTATCTTTGAAAAAGTAGTTGATCGCCAATGCGCTAAAGCTATTGAAGCCCTGGACGGCGTACACCGCACAGACGAGCACGAGAAACGACGTCCCAAACGTCTTGCGAACGCGCTGGGTCCAGCGCCGTAGCTGTGCGACTTTGGAAGGTTGGAGGTCGCTCGCATCGTTGTTGTTGCTGTCGTTGCTGTCGTTGCTGTCGGCAGACGACGACCGCGTACGTTCGAGGTCGACAGTCGACATGCTAGCGTCAGTGGACTTGATTGGCACTGCTGCTGCTGCTGCGCTACTCGCTGCGAGCGTGATCTTCTTTTGATGGGCTGCTGCAGTTGCATTCGTGCCACCGCTGCTGTTGCTGAATTTTGATGCAAGCAGTGTCTCGCCATCTAGCTTCGCGTGTGCGCCGATGCGTAGTTGCGGCGACCCAGCAGTTGCGTGGAGCCGCGGACTGCTGCTGCCGTTATGGTTGTAGCCATCGGTTGTGTTTGACGCGGCGACTGTGCTGTCGCCATCGCTGCCGTTCACGTGCAGACGCGGCAAACGCTTGCGCGTCGATAGTGGCTCGTCGTGCTCTTGCATCATGGTCGTCTACAGCGTCTTGTTGTGGAGTGAGGACGACTGCGAGCTGACGCACCAACGACTGCTTGTAATGATTTGTGTGAGGGCGTGTTGTCGCGTTGTAGCGCTTTCGACTAAACAGTAACCTCTTGCATTCAGTGTCCATACTGAGTGCAACATGTTTGATTTCAGTTAAGTGCTACAAGTAAATTTAGCATTTCAATATCAAGTCGCTCAAGTTGTGTACCAGTACAGTATCCGCATTTGCAAGAAACCCAAAAGACAAAACGTCAATAAGATTGAAACAGCAGTCGACGCAAAATGGATGAGCATGCACCGCTTGGTCGTGCCGCTAGCGCACCCGAGAATGGCGAGATAGCCGCAGAGAGCATCTTGATCACTGGCGAAGATGAAGAAGAGGTGGCGACGCATTGCTGCTTGCATGAATGCTACGAGGATCACCATTGCTCACATGAAACGTGTTGACACCACCAGGTCGAGCTGTTTTCTGCCGGCTCGGTCAGTCCACCCGTGAGCAACAGCAGCAGCAGCAGCAATCTGCCTGGCTCTTCAATGTGCGTTCTATCTCGTCTATCTACAACTCTCGCACATCACACCGACAGTGCATTCACACGATCAATTGCAGCAGCAGCGGCAGCAATGAGAAACAACAGCTCAGTCCACGTCGTTGCGTCTCCAAAGAGCTGCTCGATCAGATGCCACAGCTCTCGATCAGCGTACGCTCTTGCATCTTCACACACACATACATCACTGCGCCTCACATCGCCTTACAAACAACAGACGCGGTACTTTGAAGTGTCGATCGCACAGCCGTTTCAAGTGTTTCACCTGCTCCAACTGATTGAAAAATCGATCCAAGTCGGCGCTCTGTTCAGTCCAAAGCTCTACGTCCCACGCGAGATCTGGTACGTGTGTGGCATACACGCTTCTATTCGCTTTCTATCCGCTAGTCTCACGCATTCAAGCGTGTGCGCTGTAGGCAGCAAGATCGCGTGAAGCTCGCTGGCGTCGCGCACAAGATCGAGTCGTTCCAGCAGCTCAAGCACGGCTTGGAGAAGACCAGTGTGCGTCTGTTCGACTGTATAGTACACCTATAGCTGCATCAATCACGCTCTGGCGGTATCCACTGGACAGTTGGCGCTCCCTGTCGCGTCGGAACCAGCGAGCGTTGCGTTCCGGAATGAACTCGATGCGCTATTGGACGTTTGCAAGTCCGAGCGTCTCCATCTCGCACGTGCGTTTCCATTTATCCCAACGACCGACAAAGCGATAACGACTGAAAAAGAGTCCAAGGCGTCGAAAGAGCCGAGTGGAGCAGCTCCTGCAACGCCACTGACAACAACGCTCCAGAGCAGCGCTGCTGCTGGTGGCGTTGCGATCCACAAACTGACGAATCTAGCGTTCGGATTCGGTCGGATGGTCAAGAAACAAGCGATTGCTGCTGTCGAGCGCGCTGCGGCAGCGCAACCGGTCGCTGTGTGCGTAGTTGTTGCTGTTGAACTGGCTCTTTTGCTCTATTGCTGACGCTATGGACTGGATTATAGGTCGTTTGATGAGCTGGAAGAGTACGCAGCGACGCTCTCGGTCGTGTTCAACGCAACGCGTGGCATCGGTACGCACGACTGGCTCTCGGTCGTTCCCATTTAGTAGGTGACACGTTCATCTCTATGTATAGAAAACCTGCTAGGGCTGTCTGCAGGTGCCGATGGCGCACAGCAACAAGTGAATGAACATCGCGTTGCGTCTACGATCGACGCTGTGACGCTCGAGAAGCTCCAAGAACTGGGTATGTGGAGCTATTGCCGAGCGCTTGTAGCTATCGGTAGGTGTGTATATTGACGTGTGGGTGGCCTGTTGTCTCTGGATGATGCGCATACGCACACACGTAGCAATATTTCTGGACGAAGTCGTGGTCGAACTCGTGATGCGCGACATCCAGAGTCTCTTGGAAGCGTATTTGCGCCGCACGACGCGCGCGTTTGGGGAATTTACAGTCGACGCGTCCGTGCTCAAGCACCAGCAAGCGCAAGCGCAGCAACAATCGCACGTGGCGACGATCGCGCCACCGACACCAACGACAGCGCTTGCGTGAGTTGTTCGAGATGTGTTGCTTTGCAGGAAGTGGTGATAAGCAATAAGAAATATATAAGAAACTATAGGAATTGCGTCCGTGTTATGTAGAGCAATGCAGGCACAGGTTCCATGCTACCAAGTGAAGTGAACCGAGCGGCATGTGTAGGATCTGCATAGGCGGGCCCAGCGACATACGTATACCAAGCGGAGTAGGCAACATGGAATAGTATCGAATCTTACACTTCGACTTTGGAGTAATATGCTGTACAGACAAATAGTTTACGATCTTCTCTTCTCTCACGCTCACTCTAACTCTCACTCGCGCTCAATATATCTACTGTCGTGGTGGCGGCGGTCGTGGTGTAAACGTCCTGGAAGATTCACTGCTACTACTGCTGCTAGTCGCTATTTGCAATGGCTTGCGTCCAACAGTCTGCTCCCTCATTCCTGCTGCTACTGCTACTGAAGCTGATGGCAGAACCGCCTCGACGCGACGTTTGCTCACGAGCACATTGCTGAACGCATGCAACCGGTCGCTGTGCTGCGCCAAGTCGCCAAGTTGCAACGCAAGCGAGCGCTCCGCAGTGCGCAGTTGCTGCTTCTCGGTCGCATCGTGCATTTGCACGCGCTGCTTCTCGGTCGCGTACGTCGCACGGACGGTGGCACTAAAGCGCTCGATGTGCTGCAAGACGTCGCTGTAGGCTTTCGAATCGACGACGCGTCGACGGCGGCCGCGCGGCAAGTGCGTCGCATGCAGCGCTGCTTGGTGCTGTAGATTCAAGTGCGATCCGTTCGTGAGCCGCAGCTGCACGCGCAAGTGCGTCGCGTTCGCGTCGAGCTGATGGCGCCGGAGGAATGCAGTGACGAGCGGCGAGTTGCGCATCTCGTACACGCATCGCTCGCGTGTCTGGACGAGCGCAGCTGCTGTTTTGGCTGTTTTGGCTGGCGGCGTTGCGTGTTCCGAGTGATTGCTGTTCGGTGGGAGGCACGGGAGCTTCGTCGTGTTGCTAGTGGCGTCTGCTGCAGCATCACGCGCGCGCTCATCGTTCGCTGTTGTATCGCCGGTTGCGATCGTATCGACGTGGCGGTACTTGACGTCGAGCTTCGTGCGCTCGACGCGCTCGGCGCGCAGCAAGCGGTTGCGCATCGCTGGAAAGGCCGCGAGTGCTGCGATGCGCTTCGGCGCCTCTTCGTCAACCGGTATCCAGTGATCCCAATGCAAATCACCAGGCACGAAGCCAAGGAACCAGCAGTAGCACACGCGCAGGATCTCGCGGCGCAAGTCGCCGTCAAAGGCGTTCGCGCTGTCCGTGCGGTCATCCTTGCTGTCATTTGCGTCACGTGTATCGCTGTCGAGCAGCATCGCGCTACGTGACTTGGGGAACGCGTCGTAGAGCGCGGCGAACAGGATCTGGGCGACCATGTCGGGCAGAACGTCGAGGAACCCGACGTCGCGCGTCTGCGGTCGCATCTGCAAACGAATGAACAGCGACGTAAAGCTGTCGGCGATGCGTTCGTAGAACAGCTGCTCGGTTTGCACGTGCTGACCACGCTGGAAACAATGGGCCGTGAGGTACCAGAACATGTCTTTGAGTAACGCGTCGACTTCAGCATGTCCGCCAACTACTGTTGTTGTAGCTGTCGCACGACTGGTATCTGCGTCTGCAGCAGTGGGTGCAAAGAGGTCGTAAAAGAGGTGCTGCTGCTTCTTCGAGTGGAACTGCGCGTGGCGCAGCACGTTGTTGCACACGAGCTGGAGTTGCACGGACCGCGGTGTGTCAGTCACGTGGAGCTTGTGGAAGCGCACCGTGGCGTTCTCTGCTGCTTGCGTTGCGTTCTTTGCACGCACGACGAGGACGGTCTTTTGCGCTGCTTTCTGGATCATCGAGCGAATGTGTCGACTGCGCTGCTGCTTCTCGGCCATGTTGTCAATGATCCGAAAGACTTCACTACCACCGCCGTTGATAGTTTTACTATCGTCGGTCACTGCTCCTGGGCCACTCATCGTAATTGCAGCTTGTGCGATCGCTGCTGTTGTGTGTTCGCATGCTCGCACGCCGTCGCTGCTGTTTGCATCCTCTTTCGATGCATTTGGTCGCACAGGAACGATCGTTGATGCTGACGCTGTTGCTGGTTGTGTGCTCTTCCTTGCTGCAGCTGCTGACCCATTGACTTCCGCGATAAAGAGCTTGGTGTTGTCACCTTTACTGCACGTTGATGTCGTCGCTGCCATCGTTGTTGAGTGATGTCGTGTCATATGCTGCATCTTTTCGCGTACAATTTTGGCATACAAGTATATATTCATCGATTCTGTTTGTATTATAAATAATGACATCAAAAATAGGCAATCATAGAGCCAGTTCTACAAAACACGAAAATGCCGTGTATATGCACATAAACAGTAGTCGTGTTTGCAAGCAACAAATCACGAACTGTCCACAGCGCTCAAGCGCTTTCGTCGATCATCGACATGTTCTGTTGCTGCACTTGCTGTGGGTGCTTTAGCACTGCACCGCACACATCTGTGGCGCAAATACTAGATCAGAACTTATTGAAAAAGGATTGGTTGTGGACAACGAAAAATACAAATTATGATGCTCGAAACGTGATTTTGAGTCAAATCATGTTTTAGCGAATTACAAGCACAAAGAAAGTATATAGTACCGTATTCTTCTTCTTGAGCCGGACATTGTAATAACATCCGACACAACCAGCTCTGTCTTCGAAAGAAATGGCGATAGTTTGAGAAATACGGTACTACGTAGAATCGACGTCGCATCATGGGCAAAAAGAGATGGATAGAAAACTACAGAGAGAAAAAAACACACACAGTGAGAGAAAGAGAGTGGCAGTGAAAGAGTACAAGAAAGAGGGGGAGAGAGAGGTGAGTGACGGCCAGAGAGCCCAATGACTAGTCTGAAGTGTTCCAATACGCTATGTCTCTTGTTGCACTTCCTTCGGACATCCTTCTCCTACGATCACTCCCAGCCGACGCGACTGCATCCACATCTACACCACCGTCCCTCTACACCACTTATGTCAATGGCGCATACGCGTGCAACAAGCGCTGAAACTTGCTGCCGTCTTGGTTCAGCTCACTGAACGTCCCTGTCTCGGCAATCACACCATCGTCCAACACCAAGATCCGATCTGCGTGCTGTACGGTATTCAGCCGATGCGCTATGATCAGAACTGTACAGTGCTTCGCAGCTGCGTCGATCGCTTGACGGATCAGATCTTCACTCCGTCCATCCAACGAACTCGTCGCTTCGTCCAGTAACAACACACTCGTCTGTTTGTACAGCGCACGCGCAATTGCGAGCCGTTGCTTCTGCCCGCCAGACAATTCAAAGCCTTTCTCACCAACAAACGTATCGTACTGTTGCGGGAGCGTCAAGATGAAGTCGTGGACGTTTGCTGCGATTGCTGCTGCAACGATCTGCTGGTCGTCGCGCGTCGCACTGCCGTACGCAATGTTATCCGCAACGCTCGCTGCAAACAGCGACGGCTCTTGGTTCACGACGCCAATGTGCTGGCGGAGCCATCGCGCGTTTAAGTCCCGCAAATCGACGCCATCGATCGAGACAGTGCCACGCGTCGGCGCAATCAATTTCGTCAGCAATGCCGCGAGCGTCGACTTGCCGGCGCCGCTCTGGCCGACGACTGCGACGACTTCGCCGGGCGTAATAGTAAACGTCACACCATCGAGCACGACGTCGTCCGGTCGCGACGGGTACGTAAACGCAACGTTGTCAAACGTAATCGTCCCGTGAATGCGCTCGAGCGTCTGGCCTTTTGCAACAACCGGCGGCAATGCCAGCAGTTCAAACAACGCGCTCGAGGCGTCGCGCGTTTTCTTGAGCTCGCTCATACACGACGACAACCCACTGAAGCCGAGGCCCATGAAGCCGCTGTACAGTGCAAACGACGTCAGTGCGCCAATTGTGAGTTCCTGTCGACCGACGAGCGAGCCGCCGACGTAGAGAACACTAAACAGCGAACAGTTGATCGACAACGACAATCCGGACATAAAAAGGCCACGTGCGCGTTTCGCGCGTGCTGCATTCGATAGAATCTGTTGGTTGATGCGATCGAACGTTTCGAGTTCGCGCTCTTCCGCAGCGAAGAGCTTGACGGTCACAATGTTGTTCAAACGTTCGTCGACGACGCCAGCCATCGATGCGATCGAATTCTGATGGACTTTGGCCAATCGACCCGACAGTTTCGCCGACAGCATCGCGCCGGTGCCAACGAGCGGCAAGATCGCCAACGATACGAGCGTGAGCTTTGGCGAGATCGACAGCAGCATGCACGATGCGCCGAGTGCGGAATTCAACGACCGAAACCCGTTCGACATGAGCTCGACGACTGCGTTTGCGGTCGTCTGGCAGTCGCTGCTGAGTCGACTCACGAGCTCGCCGACGCGGCGCGTGTGGTAGAAGCTCGCATCCTGCGCGAGCAGAGTGTGGTACAATTGCTTCCGGAGCTTCGCTGCGATGCGCTCTGCGACCATCCCGAGTGAATACACGCGCACGAGCGACCCGAGCGACCCGGTCACGAATGTCGTGAGCACGACAAACATAAAGCCGTTGCGTGAGAGTCCACCCGGCGGTGGTTTGCCGGACGCGACGTCCAGTGCTTTGCCGAGCACTTTTGGGAACACGAGGTTCATCGCCGACGCAGCGCTCATGCCGATCACGCCGCACGTGAGCGGCACGTACTCTTCGCGCGCAAGCGCTGCGATCCACTTCAAGTTGGACGGTGGCGCTTTCTTCTTGCCAGCCGCGCCATTGCTGTTACTCGGCTCACTGAGCTTTTGCATCAGGAATGACGACGGCGGCAGCATGACGGACGTCGTCGTCGCGGAGCAAGCTCCTTGTAAAAGTTGATGCTTCACAGACGCCTGTCGTCGTCTTGCTGCTAACGAAAGTAGCTGTTCGAGAAACGCGAAGAGCAGCCGCACATTTCCATTTTCAATACCGGTAGTACAGTATTTGTTTTTGAAATGTGTGTATAAACTAGTACGTACTGTTATCCATACAGTGCGCGTCAAAAAGTTAGGGACAGAGTAAAAAAATCAGAAAACTTTCGATTTTTTCTTTAATAATGCGTTTGCGAGCGTGAAATTTTGATAAATGATAGAGCGTGTTGCGCTCTCTTTGGAGATATAATTTGAGCTCGAAACAAGCAA
>JAADXH010000465.1:0-22525 GCA_023337595.1 Globisporangium camurandrum
ACTGGATCGCACCTACCGCAACGAGTACGCGCTGCCGTCGAATTCAGCGTTGAGCAGCAGCAATCACCAGCTGATGCATGCGACGAACGACAAGCATGCACGATCTGCGCGAAGTACAAGCGATGTGAGCGATGCGCCGCTTCGCGTCGATGTGGCGCCGCAAACGTAGCAGAAGGGCCCGTCAGTCGAAGAGGCGAACGAGCGGCCGAAGGGTGAAAATGGTGACGACGCTACGAAGGCGAACGCAACGATCAGAGCGATTTCGACGCGACGCAGCGGCCGCTCTATCTTCGTACTGGTATGGTAGAGGCAGTTAGAATACGAGTCTGGTGCTTTTGAGGCTGGCAATTTGCATTGCAAGCTGTTGAATATCTGCAGTTGCTCTTGTATGAGGACATGGTGACGAGAGCGCTCGTCCGGCATGTACAGCAGGGCACTACAACCTTTGTATTACCGTACCGGTATACAGTATCACACAAATCCACGCAATGCGAGCACCTACAAAAGACGCAAAAGCCACGCATTGTGAGCAACTTGGCGCAAGCAAGATTTCGCCATCCAACACATCGTGCTGGCAAGTGCTGTCGTCGCGACCTCTCTTGGCTATGAGCACGGGAGCGCACACATGATCTCACGCAATCGATCCATCCTACAAATGCTCATACATGCTCGTTTATGACTTCAGCAACACACGGCGACGCTTCCACACAAACAACAAGCAGCAAACGAATCCGCAGTCAGAATGAGCATCAACAACAATGAGAGGATGAATGAAAGTAGTCAAATCAATCGATCGTGTTGCTCACAACAGCGACCTGCAAGCGTGCAACTCTCCGTTGCTACACAGTGTGCCTTTCTCGACGCTCAACGACGACGACGCGTCCCATTCGCGATGGTAGTGGATACTAAACGGATCAACGATCAGCAGAGCGCGGACGACGACAGCAACGCTCGACGCAATCAGCTGCGTGGCGCTTAGAGCTCACCGCAGTCCTTGATCACGACTGGCTTCTTCGTCGTGCCGCTCTGGCTACCGACGCCCTCGATCTTCTTGACAACGTCCATGCCTTCAACGACGCGGCCAAACACGACGTGCTTGCCGTCGAGCCACGACGTCTCGACCGTGCAGATGAAGAACTGCGAGCCGTTCGTGTTCGGGCCAGCGTTCGCCATCGACAAGATGCCTTCGCCCTTGTGCTGTAGCGATAGAAAGACAAGTGCATATGTGAGTCTTCTATTCAATGTTGTAGCGTCATGCAGCAAGGTAGACTGCTGTTGTCGGCCAGAGCGAGATACTGGGATCCCCTTCGTTCCAGACGCATGCCATGCATTATTCGAGATCCAGATCCATTTACACGCATACGCTATCGCAAACGAACCTTGAGGAGGAAGTTCTCGTCCGCAAACTTCTCGCCGTAGATCGACTCGCCGCCCGTGCCGTTGCCGCGCGTGAAGTCGCCGCCCTGGCACATGAAGTTCGGGATCACGCGGTGGAAGCCCGAGCCCTTGAAGTGGAGCGGCTTGCCGAGCTTGCCGACGCCCTTCTCGCCCGTGCAGAGCGCGCGGAAGTTCTCCGCGGTCTTGGGGACCTTGTCGGCAAAGAGCTCAAATTCGATGCGGCCAACGGCGTCGCCGCCAACAGTCATGTCGAAGAACACGCGCGGGTTCGGCATCGTGATAGTGTGGGGTGGTGGTGGGTGTGAAGAGGGGGGGGGATGTGGTGGTGAAGATCGAGCAAAACTCAAAGTGCCATTCGTCGTCGTCGTGCGCTTTAGATTTTTTGTTTTTGATGGCTTTTGGTCTCCACACAAAACTACCTGGGGTATACAGTACACACCACAGGTCTAACAAATCATTGAGCCTGTGCTTACCGGACAACGTTATACGACGCACCAAAAACTGGAAGCAAGTGTATCACAACCGAAAGCAATTGCGCTATCGCCAGTATACAAATATCCGTACTTTGCGTATAGATACAATAAAACCTCGACACTCGAGGTTTTGTGCAAAAGATCGCAGCCACTGCACAAAATGCAATTTCCAGTACCGTAGTAGTTTCAAGTGTGAATAGTATTGCTCGAAATACGACAGTATTTGATTGTCAAAAGAGACATGTAGAGCGAATCTTTGAAGCTGATTTTAAACCTCATATACTTGTAGATTTTCGAGGCGACTGTTGAATACTGATCTACTTCAACATGATTGCATCGCCAACATGCAACCATTGCAGCGTACTGCTCTCGCCACAGCTCCTGCCGACCTCGTCGCTATGACCACCACTACCATTGCTACGCCGCCGCGTAAGAAACTGCCCAAAGAAGATGCTACTGCGTTCGCGACGGTACCGCGACAGCGTCTGCAGCGGCGCGCGGTCGAACGCACTAGTCACAGGGTCGACGTTGATCATACTGCACCGACTGCATGGTCCCGACACGTCGAACGCGACGCCACTTCTTGACTCGCTTGCTCGCTCCTGGTCGCTGTCTGCATCGTTTCGACAAATGCGCAGCTGCGTCCACGTGTCTTCCGCAAACGCGTCGCAGCCGTCGACGACCAGGTTGGCGCGGAACGCGTCCTCGTGGACGGCGAGCGCAACGTCCGCTGCTGCTAATGCAGCATTCAGATGTGCGACACTTGCGCGTGATACGAGGAGGAACTGCGCTTGATTCGCAAAGCCGATCTTGCTCGCTGTCGATGCCAAGCGCGTTGGCGAGCTCGCGTCGCTTGTTCGTGTCGTGGGTGTCACCTGTGCATCTCGCAAGTGGCTCGGCACGACGCGCACGAGTGCACACGCGCGTCCCAAACGCGTGCTGAGCCAGTGTGAGACGTCGCCGCGGACATCGCGTCCTTTGCATGCGCCAGCACACACACGCAAATCACGCATGGCATCGCTGTGTGCGTCCTTTGTCTGCGCATCGAGCGCTTGATTTAGCGAAAGCACAAACGTATCGCTATTGTTACCACTGCACTGTGTGCCAAACGCGATCGTGAGCGTCTGCTGCGCGAGGTCGACACGCGGCCGCACAAAGCAGAGCTGCGGCGCGTCTTTGAGCGTCAGTGCGCGATGCGTCGCAGCGTCGACGATCGCCCACTCGCGGTCGAACAGCAAGCCGCGTGCACCGACGGGCCACGCACGTTCCGACTGCGCACGGCACGATTTGATCGGAAAGAGTGCGATTTTGCATAAATGAACAGAAGTTGCAGTTGGAGTGATGGTCATTCTGTGTACAAGTTGCTTTTCGGCAATACAAGATTTCATAAAAAGTGCATTTTCACTGTCGACATTGCGGTGGGAGACAAAAAACGTCCGTGCAAATGTGACAAACGCAGCAACGTCCTCGTACGTCGACATGTACCCGAGCGAGAGCCGCACGGCGCCAGTCGGGCGACCGTCGAAGAGATCCATCGCGCCGCCGCAGACGTGACCGGCGTCGATCGCCGCAAGCACATCCGCGTCGCTGCGTGCGAGGTACGTCTGACACGCGCCAGGGTTGCACAGACACCCCACGCGCACTTGGATGTGATGCAGCGCTGCGAGCGTCTCGACTTCCGTGTACCCGACGTACGTGCGATCGGCGCGGCGAAAGTTGCACGTCACGACTGCTCCACGTGCTGCTGTCTGTGACGCTTTCGATGTCCACTGTCGCCCGTACAACTCACATGCGTTGCGGCCGTTCGCGTGTGTGAGCGCCAGCAGCTCTGCCGCAAGCAGTTGCGTGAGCGCTGCAGTGTGAGCTGCAATGCGCGCCATGCCGATGCGCGTGAGCTGGTCGAGGCCGTGGCGCAATGCGAGGATCGACAGGAACGGCGTCGTGCCATCGCTCCAGCCTGCAGCGCTCGCTGCATCGGTCGCAGTCGCGAGGCCGCGCGGAATGACGACGTGCTGCGTCGCAAGGATGCTCTGGACTGCGCCGCCGCCAAAATAAACTTTGCGCAGCAGCGGCAGCGCCCGTTTGCGATGGACGAGCAACGCGCCCAAACCGGTCGGGTACCCACAGAGTTTGTAGAACGACAAAACGACAAAGTCAGGTGCGTACGCAACAGTCGACAGTTCGAGCGCGTGCGTCGTCGCATATTTCGCCGCGTCCAGCAGCACGAACCACCGGTGCTGTCGCTTTGTCGCGTTCGTCGTGTTCGTCGTGTTGCTGCGATCGAGATCCAGATCGAGCCCAGCGAGGCCGTGTGCACGGACGCGCTGGACGATTGAAAGCGGATGGCGCGTGCCACTAAAGTTACACTCGGCTGGGAACGCAAACAGACTCGGTGGCGCGTCGTCGTCGTCGTTATTATCGTGACGTAATGCTGCTGGGTCCAATGCGTCGTTCGCTGCCGCAAGTCGCTCCATGTCGTCAAGTGAGACGCAATGCAGCGATGCGCCACTTGCTGCTGCATAGGCGCGAATGCCCAGTACGCTCGTGTGCGAGTCGACTGCGTACGCAAAGCGACTTGCACCGTCGCGGTGCCACGGGAAGCACTCGCCGACGAGCTTGAGCGCTGCGGTCGCACCAGACGTGAACACGAGCTCGTACTCGTCGGCAGTAGCTCCGAGGAACTGCAGCGTCTGGCGCCGTACGCGCTCGACATGTGCAGCAGTCGATTCGCTTGCGTGTGCTGCTGTTGTCGTTGTGCTGTGTGGGTTCGTAAACATGTGCGTGCTCAGCTCTGTGAACACGCACTGGAGCTGCACCGACGAGTACATCGTCGCACCGGCGTGATCCAAGTACACGCTGTCTGTTTGTACATATGTGCATACGCCATATGGACGCGTCAGTACGTGCACCCGCCACATCGGCACAAACGCAGAACGCACCGCGCATGTGGGTAAACTCGTCAGCGCGCATGCGGTCGATCTCGAGCTGCGGCGGAGCAGCAGCATCGATACTGCTGCAGCCGTAGCCGTACTGCGGATGCGCACGCACAAACTGCTCCTTGTTGTGTTGCATGCTAGTTGTCGTCGTCGAGTGCAGTAGGGAGATGATGTTGTTGATGTTGTTGTGCCTCCGCTCGATCTGTAAGTCCGCTTTACAAGGACCAGCTTCAAACTTGAACGTCGATATAAAAATATAAACAGTACTACGTAGAACGAAATATATCATTTGGATGAAATTAAAGAAGGCACATATCATTCACATTGCTCAATTCCTGCTCCAAGGTTCTCGCGTCGCTTGGTGTCTTCGTCGTTCTCGTGCCTTAACGTCTGCTCATACACGCTTGCACGTAGTCGCAAGCATACATCCAAGCGCACACGCACATCTACACAAGCATGGTCCTATTCCACATCAAGCGCGGCGACAAGAACGAGTTTCTGTACGAAGCCCCAGTGTCGACGCTCAACGACACGCTCATTCGCGCACTCTGCAGCATCCACAACACGCGACTGCGGCTCACAGCGCTCGCAGATGCGCTCCCGTCGCTCGGGCAATATGGCGTCGCGAAGCTCCCGAACGAGCAGGGCCTCGATCAGTACGACGAACACGCTGCGAGCAAACAACGCGGCGAGTTCTACGAGCCCGACCCGATGGGTTTGCGCACCGGCGACGGCGTGAGCGCACACCTACGCAGCGTCTTGCAGCAGGTCGCGGATGACGCGAAGCAGTACGTACACGCCAAGCAGCAGCTCGAACGCAAGGTGTGCATGGACCCTGCCGTGCTCCACGAGAAGCTCATGAACATGCGCGGTGCCGTGATGATGGCGTTCCCGATGGGCCTGCCGCCCCATGACCCGATCGCCAACTTGCTCGACGCGAAGGACGCAACCGATGCACTCGCAGACTCGTCCGCCGTGCTCGACGTTGCGAGCGAAGATGCTGCGGAACTCTGGTGGGCAGGGAAGCAGTTCTTTCGCGACCAGTACGTGCGCGACCTCGTCGGTTCGAACGAGAAGACGAAAGTCGTCGTCAAGCTCCAGCGCAAAGGCGGCGGCATGCCGGCGCGCGAACCCGCCGTGAGCGAAGACGAACGGAAAGCGATGATGGCGTTCTACTTCAAGAAGCAAGAGGAACTTAAGCGCGCGGCGGACGACGACGCGGACGAGTACATGACGTCAACGTGGGCTGACCCGCGTGCGCTCAAGAACTCGCTGCGGGGAACGAACAACATCCGGCCGTTCTGAGATAGAGACAGAGAGACAGAGAGACAGAGAGAGACAGAGAGCGACAGAGAGTGGAGGAGATCGTCGCGTGTGAGTACTAGTCGAGATTAGTGTATTAGGGACTAAGCTTCGCTGATCCTGTTGCTCTCTACAGTGTCAGCGCTAGTGTCTATTGTGTCGAAAGAGAACGGTAAGAGCGACTTGAATAGAGCAGCATTGTCGTCTGTCGTAAGCTTCGTATTGTGTGGTTTCTTCTTCTTTCGTCGCTCGCGTCGCGCCGACGCTTCGTCGTCAACGTCGAGCGCGTCGGGTGCTGCATCCGCACTAACGGCGTCGTCCGAAGCGATAGACGCATCATCGTTCTGGCTACTGCTCACGTCTAGTGAGTGTGTCAAGGTCGACAAAGCCGCCTCTGTCTCTACAGCAGACGTCGTCGCTGGTACAAACCGATGTGGTCGCTTATAGCTGCGCACCGGCTCGGTGCATGGCGCTGCCGCAATTACAGCACTTCTGTCGACTGGAGCGCTAGCGCTCGCATCACCAGCGCTGACAGCGTCGTCCTCGGCCGTGACGACGCTCTTCTTTTGACGTGGCCGGCGCGGTGCTGGAGCTTGGTGATCTCGCTTTCGGTGCTTCGGTCGCGACGGCTTCTTGCTCGTTCGCACGTGCTCTTCAGCCAGTGATGGAGCAATGGCGTCGTGCACCGTGTCGACTGCCGTGCTGCTCGTGTCGCGCACGCTCTCAGCAAGTGCTGCTGCTGCAGCGTCAACGTTGTGCAACGGCGTCACACTCGACTCGGTCTCGCCCACTGGCACACAGGTGACCGACTCTGTGGCGTCAATTGCAACGGTGTCGAGCAACGCACTTGGTGGCTGCGCTACTGGATTACTGACAGTCTCCAGCGCTGCTGCTGTCGTTGCTGCGGAGACGTCGGTAGTTGTCGTCAGTGACTTGGACGGTGGATCTATCCACTCATCGCTGGTGCTGGCACTGCGCTCACTCGTGTCGCCACGCATGTGCTGTTCATCGACTGCTTGTGCTGCTTTTGCTGTTGCTAGTGGTATCTCTTCTGCTTCCGTGTCTGGCGCAGCTGTGTCGCCAGGATGCGACTCGATCGAGTTGACAGGCTCGTGTGCATCGCTCGCGTCAAGTGCTGCGGTGTCGACCGTCGCTGGTTGTAGTGCTACAGCATCGACAAGCGTCGTCTCTTGTGGCTCGTGCTCGACCGATTCGACGTTGTCGCTATGCACGACAACCGCAGCGTCGCGTACCTCATCGTCAACATCATCAATCTGCTCCCGAGCAGCTGCGCTAGCGTCACAGGTGTCCGTGTTAGTGCCTGCTGTCGCGGGCAAGTCTGTGGCTGGCGCGAAGCTGTCGATATCATCACTGCGGATGGTGCTGCTTTCCGCGCTTGTCGATTGCTGTCGTTGCTGCCGGCTACTCTCACAGAGCTTGACGAGTTCGTCTCGCTTCTCGCGCTTGAGCACCTGCAGCGCAGTTGTACCACCGCGGTCAGCGAGCTCACAGTCGGCACCACACGTCAGCAGCAGGGCCACGACGTCGCTCTGGCGTTTCCGACACGCCATGAGCAGCGCACACTCGCGGCGATTCACGCTCGTCGCGTTCACGAACGCACGGTCGTCGCGCCACGCGAGCTGGACAAGCATGCGCTGGACGACTGCGAGCAGTCCGTTCGCAGCCGCACAGTGCAATGCGGTGATGCCGTGGGTGTTGGGCCGCTTCCACGCCGTCGCGTACGCATCAGTGCTACTGACAGTGTCAAGAGTCGAGTCTCCGCTGCTGGTCACTGCTGTTGGCGCCACCGGTATCAGCCGCAGCAGCTCCATCGCGCACTCTTCGTGACTCGCTTCGCACGCAAGCAGCAGCGCGTGGCTCTCGTTCGCGTTGCTCGTCGCTACGTCGGCGCCACCGTGTTTGATCAACAGATGTACGACGCTCGCGTGGCCGTACTTGGCTGCAAGCAGCAGCGCAAACTGCTTGTTGGTTGCGACAGCAGCAGACGCTGGCACGCCGCAGTTGGCGTTCGCGCCGCGTGCCAGCAGCGCTGCAGCGATCTCGACGTGGCCGTTCATGCTCGCAGCTAGCAGCGGATTCAATCGGATGTTGAGGTCTGCGACAGAGTTGTACACGACACCGATCTGCTGATCGATCGGCACGAAGTCCAGTCTTTTAGCACTTGCAGCGTCCGATGACGGCGACACTCCGAACGGTTGCAGCTCCGTCGTGTTGGCGCTGTTGTCAACAGCACTGCTGCTGTTCGCACCGGATTGCTGAAGGATCCAGTTGACGGCGTCGAGCATACCCTCGAGACTCGCGAGCAGCAGCGACGTGACGCCTTTCTCGTTCTGCACATGGACGCTTGCGCCGCGCTCGAGCAGCCACATTGCAGCGTGTGCGTGGCTGTACTGACATGCGTAGATCAGCGGTGTGCTCTCCCACATGCCGCGGATGTTGATGAGTGCTGCTGCATGACTCGGGTGCATCGCTGCAATGCGCTCCATGGCTGCGACGTCGCCGTTTTTGACGGCCTTGAGGAACTGGATACTTAAGTCCTCAAATGTCAGAGGCGTGGACGATTGCTTGTCTGCCGTGGTGGGCTCTTTGTCGGGCAGCAGGAGCTGCGGACTCGGTCCAGCTGCTGCTGCTGTGGCTGTCGGACTCGATACCGGCGACTCGACCGACTTGGTGCTTGCGATCGCATCGATACTCAGCGACGTGCTCGCTACAAATGAGTCCGACACGACCGTCGACTGCTGACCTGTGAGACTTAGGCTCGGACCAACTGCTGGTGTAGACGCTGTCGGTAACAGCGGTTCGGGTACAAGTGCGTTCGTCTTGTGCTTTCTCTTCTTTCGCTTCGCTTCCTTGTCTGTATTGGTCAGAGTGGCGCCGCCGCGCTGGAAGAATCGATTGGCGCCACTACTGCGTGCTGATTTTGCTGCAACTGGCGAGACGACTCCGCTCGGCGTGACTGCAGAGAACGCTGCGCTGGTGCCGCCGCTGCTCTGGGGTTGCACTGTGTTTCTAGACTCGGCGCCTCCCATGACATGCCAGTCGTGTCCGGCGAGCTCTTACGCGTGTGTGTCAAGCGCTACACAGAGAGTAGATCTTGGAAGTACGCGCAAGCAAATGCAACTCGAGTCCTTCAAGTTTGCTTCCTTCCGATCGACGTACACGTTTGCTATTTGAAGATCCGATACAAATAGACCTCCTGGGCTCGACCTGATAAACTGATACACTCAGGTTTCAGAGTCGACGGTATGCATACTTGAAACATTCAAAATGCCGTGTCGTAAGCATGGATCATTCAAAGAGCCGTGTCATAAGCATGAATACGAATAAAAAGCCGTGTCGTAGGCGTGGTTACGTACAAAAAGCCGTGTCGTAGGAATGGAACACTTGAGCAAGCATAAAGTCTGCATGAAAGGTTTTCTGAGATGCACATGCATAATCAGGTATCAGGTGGCCATCATGTCGTTGCTGGTGTCTTCCCATGGTGCAAGTACGTTGCCAAGAGAGCGACGAAAACATAGTAACGAGAACAAGCTGTTGTTGAGAGGAAGTTCGTCGAGGTGCGTCCCAAAATCCAACAGGCAATGTGAAAGACGAAACAGAGTAGAAGGAGAAGTGGAGGTGATGATGTATTGATGCTAAGTGGAGAATAGAAACAAGTGCGAGCGAGTAACTAGCCGAGCTGGAACGACGACGAGCCACCTGGTGGCGCATACATGCGTCGCGTGCGGCGGCTATCGTCTTGGTTGCCCATGCCGTTTGCAAAGTAGTCACCCGTGGCGGCGGAGCCCGATCCTTGTTGTTGCGGTGTGCTGCGTCGCGCAAGCGCCATCGCGCCAGGTTGCGGCTGCTGATACTGTTGTTGCTGCTGCTGGTGACTCGCATAGACGGACTCGCGCGACATGGCGCCAGGTGGCATCGTGATGTTGTCACGATCGCGCTGCGCGGCAGTTGGCGTGCCGTAGTACGAGGCGCTCTTGTCGACAATCGGGTTTGCTTCCGGGCCATCGGGACGCGCAAAGCGCCGTGCCTTGCGGTCGTCCATGTACGACGGCTCGTCACCCCCGCTTGCGCCGCCGCCGCCGCCATAGATGAGCGAGCCCATCGTCGAGCCGCCACCCGGTGGCTGGTGCAGCCGCGTACTCGAGCGCGCACTAATGTGGTTGTTCTGGTTCTGCGTCGGCGTGGGGCCAAAACGACTCGACATTGTGTCGCGTCTGGTCGTGTGGGATAACTTGCGTGGAGAACTTGAGCGAGGTTTTGCGTGAGGACTTGGTCGAAGCGGGGAAGACTTGGTGTTGATGCGGGGAAGATCGCTTCAAATTACTTGGTGTCGAAGCGGTCGAGTTGGCGAGTGAGAGAAGCATCGAGAGGCGTTTGCAAAATCGAGCTATTCGCAGCGATCGCAACATTGAAACACCAGTCCGCAAGGAACATCTCTAAAAAGAAAAAGGTTTCGTTTTTTTTTCTCTCTCTCTCTCTCTCTCTTATTCCCTCTTTCTCTCTTACACACAAGCACAAATGCTCCGTGTATCGCCATTGATATCCAAAGGTATCGAACGAATGGCGATTCATCGCGTTGCATTAATTACGATATCGACTTCTGTCACGATGGCGGTGTTCCGTCTCCTGACGCCGACTGTCTCGACTGCGGCTCCGACGCGCATGGTGCTCGTGGCTACGTTTGCGGCTGCGACTACGATTTGGATCTAACCGACGCTCACGGCTGCGGTTTTGACTTCGACGGGACCGGTGCTCGTCACGCGGACGCTGTCGACTCGAATCGCGATCGCGACACTCTGGTGACGCGCTCCGACAACTCGATCGTTTGCGTGTGCGGCCTCTGCTGTCATCGTGCTCACGCGTGCGTCTCGCATTATCACCGTTGCTGTGATAGGTGCTCGCCGTCGATACGGTCACTGCTTCTGGCGCCTCTGGTACAGCAAGCTCATCGGTGCGCGCCATGTTGCGAACGCGCAGTGCGTCCGTGAACCGCGTCCACTCGGCCGCTGCACGTGGCAGCGGTGGGACGCGCAGGCGGCCATTTGCATGGTCGCGATCGTCGCTGTCGTCGTCGCTATCGTCGTCGTCGTCTACGAGTGCGCGGCCGCTCTCGATGCTCAGCGTGAGCATCTGCTTCGCCAGCACTTCGCGCAGCACGGCGTGCGGACTCTTTGTCGCGCTGCCTTTGTTGCGGTACGTCGGCCGTCGGCGCTTGTAGTCGCGCTGTGCGTCGTCGTCGACGCGCGTGCGCTTTGCATGCGTGCTGCTCTCCGCCAGGCGCTCTGATCAAATTTAATAGCATCAGTATAGAACAGACAGGGGAATGCGGCCAGAGAGCCAGTCCAGCCAGGATAACTAGACGCACGTGCGTGTTCATTGTCGCGCAGGCGCTTCTGCATACGCTGCGTTGCTTCTGTCGCAGTGCGTGCGTCGTGCTGACGGATCTGCTGCGCCAACGACGCTCGTGTCGTGTTCTACAGTTGTACAAGAGCCAGAAGCAAGCGCGACGTGAGGCGACACCGCCGTGCGTTTGTAAGCTCACGAGCCAATCGCAGTCTCCTACACTCTCTTCTCTTGCACACAGCAGCGCAACGTACAAACACGATGCGCGTTGCAATCTCGACGACGAGAAACTTCCACAACGCCAACACGAATCGCTGATAACGTCGCCGAAAGAGCGAGAGAGAGAGAGAGAGAGAGAGAGAGACGTCAGCAACAAACGTACAGACAATGTCTACGTCACATAAAACGCACCGTCACGTCATGCCCCAAGAACTCGTGAAGCTCCAAGACCAACAAGTCGGGTTGACAAAACGCTGGATGTGTCAATAGACCGTCAATGTACTCGACGAGGTCCATGTCGAGTGGCTCACTTGCAAACACCGTGCGACTGAGCTCTGCGATGAGCCAGCCTCGGACAGATGCGCGGCTCTGCGTTGTCGAGAGCAGCAGACTGGCGCTCTCATCGTCCTGATCGTCTGCGTCGCTCCATGCAAGCACAGCAAATGCGCGTGGGATGCGGCGCCAGCGCTGCACGTGTGCGTAGAACGCACCAGCGTCTGTCGCAATGCGTCGGATCGCATCGACGACGCGTGTGCACGTTGTTGCAGCGCTGCTGCTGCTGTCGTCGCTTAATGGATCAGCGTCCGTGTTGTTGACGCTGCTATGCGTAGCAGGTAACGATGCTGGTTCGAGGAGACTCTGGGTCGGTACGTCGGTCTCATCGTCGGACGTCTTGTCGCTCAATTGCAACTCGGTCATTGGTGTGGACGGTAGAAGAGGCGTTGGTACTGGCTCGACCGCTGCAGGTGGTTGGGTGGGATTGATGCGCTCGACGCTCGGTGCGTTCGTGTAGAAGAACTAGCCGGCGCAACGAAGCGACGTGTGAGTGTGTATGCTGGTTAGGCAGTGTTGCCAATGAGAGGGTAAACACAGGACGAGGGGTGTGCGTACCTCATGCGATGCGAGCGGTACGTGCTGGATGCCATGGACAGATCGCTGTTGGGCATGCGATATGTACAGGCGACAAGCAGTGAGTGCTGTAGTTCGTGTTAGTAAGAGTGAGACTGCTAGAGGCACTTGTCGCACCAAGTGAGCCGTGAGCGATGTTGCAGGTACATAATGCCGATCTGAGCAGCCGCACGACACCAGTTCGCGTTTGGCGTCGACGTCCTTTGTTGCGTGTGTTTCAGCAGCGACGACGCGCACGCCCGTGTCGGCACAGAAAGCTGCAATGCGCTCTGCAAGCGCGCGTGCGTACGCGAGGTACGCCTCGCCACTACTGCACTCGCCACGATCGTCATTGCCATTGCTGCTCATGCTGCTCATGCTGCTCATGCTGCTCATGTTGCTGCTCATCAAAAGTTGTCGATCCAACAAGCTCGCAATTGGAAGAAAAACTTATTCGTAAAATAGTAAACATTGTCTAACAAATTCCTCACAACCATCTCTGTACGGCTAGTACTGAACACGAGTACTGTAAGAGAGAAAGAGGGAGAGAGAGAGAAAGAGAGAAAGAGAGAGAGAGGGAGAGAGAGAGAGAGAGAGAGAGAGAGAAGGCTGGGAGTGCTGAAGCGACTGCTGTAGCTCTGTAATTGAAATAATTACGCTCGTATGTTTGCTCCTACGATTCGGTATCAAGCAATCCTGTCTCCAAGTCTCTTGTGCTCCAACAGCATCGCCGTCGTTCTTATCGTTATCGTCGCTATCAAAGATGCATGCCGCCAGGATTTTCTCACGCACTTGAGCGCCAGCGCGAGTGCCTCGCCGGCTGGACGTTCGGCCGCGTGAGCTGGATCGTCTTGAGCTTCTCCGACAGATCGTCCTCGGACACGAGCGGCTCCACCTGTCGTGCATCTGCCGCAGCCGCTGCAGCACGTGCATCTTTCTGGGCCCGGTGCTCATCGAGTGCAAGTGCAACGTCCGTCGATGCAATGGCAGCAGTTGCAGCAGTCAGCGGTCGGTGCAGCAGCGTTGGCGACGACGGCAGCGGCGCGACCATTGCTGCCGACGGACTCGACAGTGTCTCCGAGCCAGTGAGACTCGATGGATTGCCGCCAGCGGTACCAACAGCGTGGATGTCGGTATCGACTACGCTGTGTGGTGTGATTGCCAGTGCGTCACTGCCAGCAATAGTAGCAGCAGCAGCATCGACACCGTAGACGCCACTGGTGCGGCTGTCGTCATGGTCGTTACTGCCGCCACCGCTGCCCATCGCAACGTCGCCCCTCCGGTCGCTCTCGTTCCCATCGCCAATGCCTCCACGCAGCACCGAGTCCGTCGATCCACCGCCACTCGCTGCCGTTGTCGCTCCATTCGGCAGTACGAGCCACGGAGTGCGCTCTTTTGCCACCATCGCTTGGTACACGCGCTCGGTCTTGGCGTCCAGCGCACTGCGGTCGCTCTCGTCGCGGATACTAAAGTCCGTTGCGGCTGCGTTGCGCGCATAGAAGCTGTGCATGACCTGCCGGACCATCTCGAGCTCACCATTCAGCATCGTGTCACGCTCGCTCTCGTACTTGGCAAACACGCGGTAGAGCGCACGCGTCGCGGCTGCGAGTGCGTCGCGCGCCTTGGTGAGTTTGAGTTCGTTGCGCTCGAGGCGACTGGCGCTCGGTTTGTGGAGCCGCGTGGCGCATTGAAGGCGCTGGAGCTTGTTCGCGTAGCAGTCGGCGTCGAGCTTGACGTGCTTGCGGTCCGCGAGCTGCGACTGGACGGACTCCATTGCGTTGATGTGAATAGCAAGGAACCGGAGCGCACCGGCGAGCACTTCGTCCTATGGCAATTGTGCGATACGATGAGCGACAATGCCACATTCATATAGATAACTGAATACAGATGTACACGCACACGAAACGTACTGCGTTAAAAAAGTGGTTCTTGACTTCCTTCGTCTCGTTGATCGCACACATTGCGTGTCGAAACTTCTCGGCGTCCGTGCCAGTACCAACGGTCTCGACACTCACGACACACCAGACGTCAGCACCAAGGCTGGCGCACGCAGCGCTGTAGAGCGGTAGCGCCGTCGCGCGGTAGTGCTCGAGGCTCGCACGAATGTCGAGCAGCTTCTGGAGCAAACCGAGGAACCGCTGCTCGTGCTGTTCGTACTCGTCATCCGGTGACGTGATCGTCTGTCGAGTATGCGCATATGCAAGTCAGTTAATGTGCATAGAAGTGGTACGCAGCATAGTTATGCAATGCAGACGCACCTTGCCAAAGCGAGTGTGGACTTGGTACTTTAGTCGCCGCTTTTGCTGCTGCCAGTCTGCGCGTCTGCTCGCGAACGACTTTGCTGGTCGCGGTTCGTGCTTCATGCTGCTGCTAGTAGTAGTATTGCTGCTGGCGATGTACTTGCGTTTATTTGCACGTTATCGACCTCGCTTCGCTATTCGCGCTCTCGCGCAGTGTACCGATGTCGGAGCGCTTCTTGCGCGCTGCTGCTCGCAATGGCGTCCTCGATCTTGAAGCGACATGAACAACACTCCTACGTACACTAAAAATAGACTAGGAATTAATCTAATTCAATGATTAGATGTGACTCGAAATATATTTAGGTAGAAACCTGTACAGTATATTTTAATTTTACACATTTCTAAACTGTAAAACTGCTAAAGTAACTACAATTGAGTCGACCTGCACGTATACGTTTCGTGCATTGCTTGTGCGCAGGTAGTTGTCACCGCTGTCGATGCGGTCGTTGTCACGACAGTAGCATCTATATTGCTCGCTGTCGTTGCTGCCACGCATCTTGATTTTGAAGTTGAAATTTTGATTTGCGTTCTTCTCGCTTAAATGAGAATTGGTGGATTTCACTTCACCGACCTTGGACGCGTTTTTCTCGAAATCTCAAAAACGGCTTAAAGATACATTTGTTGTAAAAAATCTCATATAAAGTGTACAGTCAAGTGTTTATGCTTGTAAACGTAGTGCGCTATGATATTCTTGTATAGTATAAATTCTACCGACAATTTCTTTGGACAGCTCGAAAAAAAGTACTATTCAAACTTTTGTATGTGCTGCACTTGACGTCCTAAATTTGAAGCGGCAAAATACAATACGAGTGTGTATATATACAGCGATTTAATCTTCGTTCTCACAATATAATTATGAAATCTATTACAATAAGTCGTATAATAGTATATCTAGATAACGTCTGCATGTATGACTTCCAGACATCGATACTGTATCTTTTAATTTTGTGGATAAGCAATACAGTATCGAGTGTTACCAAATCTCTAAGCACCTTCATAATTTTTGATGAAGTGAAAATCAATCTTGCAATGCATCGTGACGATCAATTACGCACGCACATTTATCACTATCTAGCAAAAGAGCACTCTGCAAAATTGAAACTCTTCAAAACTTGCACAATTCAAATTTTATCATGTTCAAGTTTGGTGCTGACTACTTAGAAGCGTGATTCGCTGTGCGTATATTAGTATCGTATAACTACAACAAATATGAGATGATAAAATTGGGTTTGCTGTTTCACATACCTTTTTCAATACACTACCATTTGATGGTTGTGCGGTATACAAACATATAATACCCTGCTGATTGTACACTGATAAACATGTCTATAAAAATTACAGCACAAGCGTCGCGCTACATATCTGACCTATGTACGATCCGAGTTCAATAAGCATACAGCGGATATACCTTGCCTCTTTTATAAACTAAGTAGGACACTTTACTTCCGTGGTAAGCGTCTAAACTGTCTGGGAGGAAGACATATCGTCCTTGAACTTTATTACCAATACGTTGATCGTACAAGCACACCTCATCGCTTATATTTGGCCACTATGTTGTAGCATATACACCGATTTCGAAATCGATAAAAGTGACTGTTTTAATGGATTTATTGTATAATACGATTACAACACGGTGAATGAATAGTATCGTGTTTAGTGAAATTGTATACTGTATATTAAGCGGCAGACCCCGTCATATACTGAAATGTCACGCAAAACACTGATATATGAATACGCTGTCGCGATTGAATTTTGTCGTAAGATACATATCCATACAAGTACGGCAGCACATGATGTACTTGCGTTCGCTTGCACGTCATTGAGGTATTTTTTCCAGTACTGCACTAAGTATCCACTTTATATAGTGACATGGCAAAAACCACACACGTAGTTGTGACATAAGCGGCAAGCCTCTAAATTTTGCGGTGTTGAATTTTTGGCGTGTGCGTACGTATTTGGTTACTAATCTAAATACCAAATACATATAAACATCTGAATACTGATCCAAAATGATATCACCAATTTGACACTACAGATAACGGGAAATAACAAAGGCTACCACATAAACACTTTTACTATAGATGAGTGATGTCAAACATTCTATAGAGAAAGACGGTGCATAAGTTTTTGTGTCATTTTGTGCTTAACAATAAAAATGTCTCCGTATAATGTAATTTCAATGATGAAAAGATATTTACTTCTTGATTTTAGTGAGACGTTTACATTTCGAAATTTCAATTGCACGGGCTCGGCGCGTGTTCGTAAATGATCGATGGTGATCTTGCCGTCGTCGCAGGGACTGAACGTACACGTTCAAATTGGTATCAGCACTGGAACTAGTGTAGTTTTGAAGAAAACGGACGTTGTTTCTATCAACGTGGCAGAGAATGCACTGTGCATTGCGGAAGTGTTTGTTGCGTTGCAACGCACCGACGAGTTCGTACAATTCGACTCGTCACAGAGTGCTGTCATAGTCGTCGACAACGCTCCTGCGCACAACCAAGTGGAGCGACTTGTGCAGGCGCAGTTCCCCTTGGACGGGATCACCAACGTAGTTGCCTCGCTATTCTACGCTTGGGTGCATATATCTCCATGCTCGGTCCTATCGATGTGACTTGTGACGTCCTAAAGGCGAATATGAAGGCGTTCATTGCTGAAAAAGGAAGTAATGCTGGTTGAAAGGAATTACGTCACTTTCATAGAGCATACGCAAGCTATTTTCTTGAGGCAGACGAGCAAGCCTAAGCGCGATTTTACGTAGTGATGTTTAGAATTTTAACCATCATTGCATGCGCTTCGGTGTTCTCACAAAATTAAGCGGATACATACAGCTTGGTGAATGAAGCCGATCAGTTAGGGTGAGAGATTGTTTCGGTTGAGCACAACGATGGGCAAAGCCGGGTGATGTAAGCAAGTGCAAAAAGGTACATGCCTTGACATGTCTATCAAATTCATTTTCAATATAATTGAGCAATCTGCATTAAATCAAAAATAGGTGTTCCCGCCGATACCTGTACAGACAACGCACAGACAACGCACAGTTCAAGCACACGTTTGGGAGCACGACATTGCAATGTAAATGTGCGCTATGTACTGTACAAATACATGTATTCTGAGTTTCAATATACCAACATACGCTTGTAGCTTTGTATTTATTATTATGACACATGCATCGTATGCATATAATATGTAAATAAATATGCATTCGACAATATGTCTAGTAAGAGAAATACGAAATAATTGAACTCAAAACTACATCTTGTCATGTTTGGTTGACGTAAGTATTTCATTGACAAAATAATACACGTTAAGTATATGTATATGCGATTACATTAAAGAAAATGTTTAGCACGTGGTTGCAACGTCCGACGGAATGGCGCGCAATGTCAGCAAACACATCATACGTGATCGCACCGTCGCTCTTGTACCGGTCGTGAACTGATTATGCTGGAATGTAGTATACCAGCAAGTAAGCCCAAACCTTCTGTATTTTATGGATACTTTCGGTCACGAGATAATTGTATTATTTACACAAGTTGAGTGCTATGAATGTGTGCTGTCAGTTCGATCTTAGGCGCGTACACACACTAAAGTGCGCATAGATGAAATGAGATATTTCTATAATATATATACTTTTTAAAGCGACACCACAACAGTCCTCAGACAGCAAGTAGACATGCAAAATAATAGCGTAGTAAAATGAATCACGCACGGTATTGCAGCTCCATCAACAATCACAACGACACAGTCTTATGGAAGCTGATAAACGATTTTGAATATTATTTACTGACTTAAACTGCGATGTATGCTAACATTGTATGTCTTGATTGTAATGATATTTCAACTATGTTATGCTAAACACATATATACTAAAACGTCAATGCTAGATTTATGTCTACAGGAGTACAAAATCTTTTCATTTGTATTGTAAGCGATAACAACGAGTTTTATGGCGTCATACACAGTTAATTTGGCTATTCGACATCTCCATATGGTGATAATTTATTGCCGTACATGTATATTTCCTTCATGTCTATATGTTTAGTGATATCTTGTCAAAAATGCGCAGTACTTTGAATGCGTGTGAATGAAGTGTCGTACTTTAGTTGGGACTACTATACTTTCGACCCCGTCTCTACGGCGCTCGCATTGATCGACACACTTAAACTTACAGTGGCATGACAAAACAGGCGACTAGTATATTTGCCGGTATGTGCATACGAGACCACCTTTTACGAAATCATGGTTATAAACCAAAAGTGAGTATTGAGATAATCGAGGTTGAATGGTGGCAATCAATTATTGTGCAATTAAGAGAGTTCGAAAGAAATGGTTTTGTCGAAATCGAAATCACATCAAACAGTGTATATATCTGCGAGTAGAAATTACAATTTTGGCGGTTAAAGATCGTTTCATCTAGATCGAAAAAAAGATTCGGATAGATCACAAAATTCTGCGCCGAAACGTGAAAAACATAAATTCTTATAATTTGAGCTTCAAACTTGTGGCTGTGCGTTAACGCATGTCATGTCTGATGTTCTTGGTCAATTTCTGATTTTAGGGTATCAATCGAAAACTAAGATTGGCATCTATACGATTGCACAGTTCAATAACATTTCGTACTGAGTTCGAAAAACAGTTTTTTCGCTGTCTCATATATATATATATATATATATATATATATATATATATACTAGATGCTGATTGTTATGCGAACGAGTTACTAAATCTACAAATTATTTCGAAGTTGATACAACATATCTTCAAAACCACTGGCCCAAACGAGACGATCACTTGAAATAGAAGAAGAATAAACGCATAAATAGCAGTGACGAGCAAGTATCTAGCCAGCCTCTAAGTCAGTGTTTTTCGATAAGACAATAACATATTATTTGCAAAAACGTTTGCTATATTTGTTGTTATACGCGGAATATAAATTAATACTATTTACTGGCCGATGTTCTCTCCTTAAATACAATTGATTATAACCATCAACTATACAGTATCACTCTGTTCCGCTAGACGATCGACCATTAGGCTTTTCGTTTCCGATGTCGAAATGAACGACCCAACGATATCCACTCATTTCGATATCATGTGCCAATGGTAACTCAATGACTATCATCCAGTAAATTTATTGGGTGAGTAAAAGGCAAGCTGGTGAAAAACCTTGCTGCTGAATGTCAATCGTAGATTGACTAGCGGAACATGATAGTACTTCTATATCACAAAGTTATAGTATGTATGAGCAAACAACCTGGTTTGTAAACATTCAATTTATCACCGATATATATAATTCGATGTCAAATGCATTTAGTAGTAGCTTATTTGTGCACACAAATGTAACATAACATATGAATATTCACAGTTCAAATTTTAATGGACACCAGCCAGTACACGAAACTTTCATATTTAATAGAATTATGCATGGCCGAGCACGTTAGGCTTTATACGTCAATTTTAATACGAAAAACACATGCGCTAATTTAGAATGTAAAACACGGTATATTTATCGGTAGAACATGAGTCGAGCACTTACACAAAGATAATGAACTAATGTTGCGATGATGAGAGTGAAGCTCTTGTAGAAATTTAAAAGGTAGTTGTATAACTGTATAGTGCTAAACACAAGACAAAAATCAGCCAAAGTTATTGTATGTAAATCAATGAAAACCCATAGGTACAGTACGTAATATGTCCGTCACAACTGACAATAAAATACAGTAAACACTTACTTAACAGGTAATAAGATATTTGTGTCATGCGAAATTAGAGATACAACGCCAGTTACATCAAATACAGTGGGTAATTTGATGAGAACCAAATGCAAGTGCCAATATTTACGTATTGTGCAGTTTTGACTTATAAAAGAGATTTCGAAAACACTATTACCATAATATTGCCACACATTGTGGGAAAACGTTTTCTCATCGAAAAGAGATTTCGAGCAGATTTACCGATCCACAGCCATCGTCTCAAACACAAGCAAAACAAAAAAGTCCAGTTCACGTGTAGTTACCTCCCCACACGCATCGCCAAGAGTGGGATCGTGCACTGGTGCGTGCTTGCGAGCATCACACGAGTGCGCTGTATGTGTGGGTGTGTATGAGTGCATGAACGTCCACTGACTGTCGCTCTTGTGTATGATACTTGCTGCTGCTTGTCGCTCGCTATTACAGGTCCATTCAAAAAGCCAAACGTTCGACTGGCTCACAACGTGTGCATCTACTCTCACGGCTAAAATTCTGCGAGCGGGTCGCCTAAGATCGATTGACAGTACGAGTAGTGAATGTGTGTGCATTGCGTGTAGTGATAATCAAAACGGACATATACGAATTAACTACTGTAATTCTCGTGTGATTCTTCACTACAGCAATGAAAGCCGCGCTAGTGCTGTGGCCGGTGAAGAAGATGAACCGCGCTGCATTGCGCGTTCTGCTTGCGGTTACTACAGTCGTGCGACGACTGATCCCGCGCGTACGCATTGCAATACAAACGATGACGGACAGCAACGCATTCGCGGAGCTCCGATTTGATACTGCTGACACTATGCTCCTTGCTGTCCAACTACAACTGCCATGCGTCGTACTTACTGAAGCTGGCGATCGCGCGAGCGCAACCGAAGCGCTGTGCATTCAGTTGAACCGATTGACGTACTCGACTCGCTTCCGCTCGCAGTCAAATATGTTCGGGCGTAGCGCCCCGTCACGTTATCGCATATTCCTTTACGTTCTCGGTACAACATACGACAGTTGGGAGCGTCGCTTGTATTTTTTGTATCGACATTGTTGCGCAGCTCGTGATAGGTGCGAGCCAAAACCATCTCTTGGCAACGCACTGCCAGCTCAACGTGTTTGTACTCCTTCACTTCGTCTTTGTCCTTCGCTAAAAGCGAGAGAACGCTACTGTACTTTGTTGGCTTTTCATTCGTATCGACGTCGTCTTTGCGTGATCGTTTCCCAAGTGACATCATAGCAGCGTTTCGGACCGCGAGCCCTTTCGACTTGTCGTCTTCGCGCCGCTTTCACTCTCGCTCCGTATTGCTTGCTTTCTTTCGCTCATTATCATCTAACAATGCAAGCAGATCGTCGAGTAGATCATGGCGCTCGGTGAGCACCTCCGCAGTGCTAGAGAGGCGCGCAGAGTCGATGTTGTGCTTGCGATGGCGCTAGAGCAGAGACAGGAAGCGGTTTTGTGTCTTCTTACCATCAAGCTGCGCTCATGCAAGCGCAGTCAGAGCAACCAAAGTTGATGTGACGGCGTCCCACGCCTCAAGCACTTCCCCGCGTCGCTTGAGTTGTGGTGTGTCTGCAGATACTTGGCGCAAAAGCATCAGGTCTTCGTCATTGCTCCAGCTTCTGCTCGGCTGGCGTTTCCATGGTCGTTTTGCGATCGGCGATTTTTGCTTGCTGGCTTGTGATGCTTTGATTTTGTGGGAGAGGTGAGAGCCTCTCCCCACATTTTGCCAATTGTATGAATGTTGTGCCCTATATACGCTCCGCGCCAAAAACAAGAACGACACCAAAAATTGCATCTTTGAGTCAATTGTTAGTGCTTTTGATTGAAACCACCACGAGACAAATTATGTGATCAAGGCGCGTCAGAATCTGTGCTGAACTTGCAGTAGATGTTGGTGTGAGCCGAG
>JAADXH010000466.1:0-22520 GCA_023337595.1 Globisporangium camurandrum
AAAGCAAGCGTCCTGTGTACTGTAGAGCGAGTGAGCGCGTGTGTGAAGGCTCATGAGTCGAGTGCCGTCGCTGCTAAAGTAGTTTGCAGGCGTCTGGGTAATCGAACAAGTGAGCGCTGCCGCAGGCTTGTTGTGCAGACGATTTTACACATACGTAATGTGACGTAGTGCAGCACATAGTTCTAGTGCACGAATCGACTCTGCCAGCGCATGGTTGATCTGTCACTGGTATCTATACAGTATTTTGCTCGTTCAAACAGCCAACATGTCCTTGAACCAGCGCATGGTTGCTGGATTTAGTCAGACGATATCGTGTATGTTCGGCTATCCACGCTGGCGCCGACACCGACGCTTCTCATGCTTTCGAATCTACAGCAACAATCAAAGATCCACTGCAACTGCGTCAACTGCGTGCCACAGAGCTCGCCATATCAGCATGAGTACTGCTTTGGGCAAGCATAAAAGTCGATGACACCAGACTCGAGTTTCAGCTTAGCACCCTTGGCAACGTGCAGGATGAATAGTAGACATGGTTGGAGGAAATGAAGTATGGTGTGCATGTTGTTGTTTTCTACTTAAATAAGTCGTGGTAGACAAAATCGTGTGGGTAACGATCGCACTTGCTTGAATCGCTAGCGCTCAGACTCGCTGCTGGAATGAAATCGAGAAGCAAGCTGTCTTGCAAGCAGTGCGCGCATGTTGCACGTCTACGACGTGAGCGACGCAATTGGTGGTAGCCGCGTGCGCGGTAAACCCGATGCGCCGTTCGCGAAGCTGCGGTAGTCGCTCCCGCTCGGTGAGATGCCTGCGATGCGCTGGAAGCCGGCGATGACGTCGTCAATGCTCGCGCTCGTGTCCGAGCCGTTGCTGCTGTAGTCGGACTCGTAGTGCGCGTCGAGGCTGCTGCTATGTGCAGGGTTCACGAGGAAATCGATGCTGAGCTTCGTCGCCGACCGCGGCATCATGCTCACTTCCGTGGGTGACCCCGCGACGATGCGCATGCGTTGGTGACGCAGTGCTTCCGAGATCTCGTCCGTGATTGGCGACAGCGGGAGCTTCGAGTGCGACTTGCAGCGGCCCTTGACTTGCGAGAACTTTTCACAGTCTGGTACCGTACAACGCCGACCACCGCCGTGCGAAATGCAGTACCCTTTGCTCTGCGCGAGTTTGGCGCAGTCGTCGTGCTGGCAGCGCCGACCGCCGCCGTGCGCAATGCACAACCCGCGGCTCTGCGCGAGCTTGTTGCACGTCGTGTCGCGGCAGCGCGAGCCGCCGCCATGTGCTTTGCACAACCCGCGCGTCTGCGCAAACTTGTCGCAGTCTGGGAACTGGCACCGTGCGCGGTTGCTGTTGCGACGTGCTGTTGGCATCATGGTTACTATGGTGGTGGTTGTGGTTGTGTGTGGTGTGTGTGTATGTGTATGTGTACGTGAGCTGCTGCTGCTGTGTGGGGCTGCTGCGGCGTACGAGGTAAATCGTTAAGTGACGATGAGGAAGCGGTGTCTGCGCCGACACACGCGCGCTGTAAGCAGCAAACAGCAGCAAACAACAACAAACAACAACAGCCGGGTGAGCGAGAGAGAAGAGCTCAGCAGCAGCCAGGGCAAGGGGTATCAATCGGCTGCTGAGCTTGCTGGCAACGACAAAGAGACAACAGAGAAGGTGGTTCAGGGCGAGCTGCGTTTCAGCGATGTGCTGCCGCCGCTGCTGAGCAGCAGCTCGCGCCTTCGTCTTCGCCGTCAAGCCACATACGGACGTCACTGTTGTTGCATTTGCCTTTCAAATTGGCAAAAAGGTGGAAAATGAGACCAGTCAGAATGTCCTGCTCTTGTACACAGTTCAGACACACAAATGCAAACGTTCAGCAGAAATGAACAAGCAAGAATTGCGAGCCCGGTGTTCTCTGCTGCTGCTTCAGCGTCGTGGAGGTTGGCGATAAGCTGTACCCGGGTCGACTTACAATGCGTGGTGGCATGTTGTTGTTGTTGCTGGTGGTGCAATAAAGCGAACGTAGCGCAGTGAGCGTGTCTGTTGAAATCCTGGAGTAGCGCGTTGTTCGTTGTGAGTCGAGCCGTCATCAGCTCGTAGAAAACTTGGAGCTATCCCAGTTGGCGGCGACGGCAGCACTAACACGTGTTGGAGCACTCACAACTACAGGCGAGCGAGAGCCTGACTCACAGAGTGGATTTTGCCACAACATTGTTGTTACGAATGCGTGTTCAGCTAGTCTACCTAGCCCAGCATAGAACGTATGGACCGCTGCAACAACCGAGTGGGCTACTTTACGAGATCGCGCGTCGTCGTCGTCGCGGCTGGGAAACGTGCGATCGAGCGACGCGCGCTTGCCTCATGTAGTTTTTTCGCTCGATAGCGTCCAGTGCAGCCACATTACGACTGACTTGACGTCGCATTCGTGGAATGGTGGCGAGTGTCCTCAATCGGTCCGCACACACTCTTTCAACGACGGAGACGATGAAGATGCTGCCATCGTGTTGTCGTGCGCTGTTGCTACGATAAAGATGGATGGGTGGGTCCAGGTAGTGGCAAAAAACAATGTCGTTCCGCGTGTGTGTTCACTCAAGTGCTCGAGTGCTGTGTTGCAACCAAAGTGTAGTAGTGGATGCTAGAGCCACGCACGACAGCGAGTGAGTCAGGAGTCAGTAGCTGGCGCTGAACGCTCTTGCGTTCGTACTTGCGCACTACGATGTGGCATACACGACCGATGTCTTGCGTCACGAGTCGGGCATCCAGTACGACTGACAGGACTTGCTGGTACTGGTGGTGCTGGTCTGTTGGACCACTTGCTTACTTGCGCGTCCAAAGTGGACCTGCCGCTGGGGGTTGGGATGACTCGACAGCATACGTGCTTGTGTGAGTGGCCTGTAACGCGTTGCCCAGATCGACCAGGAGGTCTCGACAACAGAGACCAGCAGTAGCGCCTCATCTGAGGCACCAGCCAAACCCAAGGCAAATAAAACGTCGTGCGTCACTTGCATCACCAGCACCGCTTGCATCGCTGGGATCGTATCGTTTCGTGCGTGCGAGGCCACATGTCGCCATGCGCTCACCAGATGCTGCACTTTGATTGTACTGCATTGAGTACGGCTCGTGTGTGAGCAATTTAGTGCTGCTGCGGAAACACTAACAGCTTCAATTCTCAGATGAAGTATCTGGATCCGAGCAACGCGAGTCGCCCATAGCACGTGGTCAAGTACTACTGCCGCTACTCGAGCTCACAGATTTAATCGACCGAGTAATGCGGTACCATAGTCAAGCCACGAAGCAAGTTCGCGGAGACGCGTTTGCTCGATTGTTGGTAACGACATAACGCACACGCACCTCCGGCACGCGCGCTTGCCTTGAGTGCGCAAACGCTCCAGACTCGATGAGTCGGTCGACTGACTGCAAGCCAGGAGTCGCGAGGCGCGAACTCTTTCCGACGTGAAGCAAGCGCCTCGTGGCATCGCTGTCTCGTATGGTGTACGTATGTTCCTCCGTCTTGGCGTCCCCAGCCGGCTGCCTGCATTGTCAATTGGGCTGAGTTGTTGTGAGGCTGCTTGTGCTCTTCCCGCACCGCTTCACGTCGCCTCTGAAGATGGTGGTGGCGCAACGACGGGCCAACGCGCTCACCAAATGTGCGTCTGGATATATCTCCGCATATTTTGCGTCTGTTTAGTGTATCTGACCAGCACCGCCAACAGCAAACAACGATCGAACCAGTTGGGGCACGCGCGCACCTGTGCCGAAAAACATGTGCAACACTACGCTCCTTCCTTTTCTTGCTCGCTCGCTCACGCGACATGGTGTTCGGGTAAAGACCACCCGAGTGTGCTGAATGTACTGACGCCGACTCAAGTGACATCGACTTTGGTCCTTCGACATTCGGCTGCTTCCGGCGCTCGATTCGTGCATCGAGCACCGCCGCGACGAGCGAGCGCTCGTCCAGGTGTCACAAACGGCTGTCCACTCTGTCCAGCACTTTAGTCGAGCGAGCGAGTGCCGGCGTCACTCTCGCTCGAGCGAGAGAGCACGCTGACTCTCATCAAACGCGCACTGCTTTGTACTAGTATAACTACAAACATGGGTTCAGTCAGTGCGTGGCTGCATTCTAGTACTACAGTACTGTAGTAGCGTAGCAGCGCACCTACAACGCGAGCACACGACGCGACGTGGCGAGTTCGGATGCACAGGATGTATCTGCGCTGCTGCGCTGTCTCACCATTCACTCCACGTTGTGCGCTGCAGGCAGCGACATGCTCATTCGCTGGCTCAAGTACCTGCTGTATCTGACTCGCCACGGTACCACCGACACCGCTTCGCGAGTGTGATCTTGCGTCTGTGACAACTCGACGATGTTTGCTGGCCGCGCAGCTCGGATCGAGCAAGCAAGCGAGTTGACTGTCTAGTTGGTTGGTTGATTCGACCTCTCACTGGCTCGTCGCCAAGTCGAATCGAGACAAAAAGGCATCTTCGCCCAGGATGCTGAACAGAGTGACATCGGTCGTGCGGTGCAGTCGACAGCGCGCGCAGCAAGCAGACTCAGGACGCCTCTCCTCTCGTGTCCACTTTGTGTTCCGAGCGACCCCAAGTGCTAACCAACTAAGCCGTCACTGCTGCTGCCTTGAAGTTTGGGGTCGCACCGCTGGCGCGTTGAACGACTGACACGGTCGATCCAGCAGCTCGCGACGTACAGACAAATGTGAGCACTGCACCAAACTCAAGATTTCTTGCAATGTTGTTTATCGCAACCGTCGATCATAATCAATCAGGACAGATTTGATGTGCGTCATTCGTGATGGCTATGATTGGAAATAATCGGATGGCTTACATTTTGTAGTGGATACGAATGCCTATTCCGAGATATCATCCTGATTCATGAAGTAACGCGGAACATTAGTCCGCACGATAATCTGAAGATTGAATTGGTAAGCCATTCTTAGCAGCAGGTCTATTTTGGTGTAGCACTGTATTCCTGGCACAAAATCACAAAAACATAACAAGGTTCCGAAGACAAAAGAGCTTTTTGATCGTTTGTACTAAAATGTTGTGCTGCTCGCTGCGTGCGTATTACGTGTGTGTATGGGTATGCCTCACATTTAGCAAAGCGCTTGCTGTCGCGTCACGACTACCGACTTGAAGTCACGCACTTCACCTCTTGGAGAGGACTATGGAACACTACGAGTTTGACGGCATGCAGCCGGAGTCGAGCGAGGGCACTGGTCACAGCAGCAACAACAGCACCGGCAGCTCTGTGAGTCGCAACAGCAGCTTTCGTGACCTCGACGAGCTGCTCATGGACACCAGCGACCTCGACACGCTGCCGTTCGAGTTTGGCTGCGACTTTGGCGCTGTGTTCGAAGACAAGTACATCGTCCCTCCACTCAGCACCGCGTCGGCAGCGCGACTCGCTGCTGTGACCGCCGAGTCGAGTTACGACGTCTTGCCACCACTATCGCTGCTGCCGCCACCAGCTGGATTCTACCAGCTCGGTGACGTGTTGGCATCGACATCGTATCAGCACCATCAGCTCGACTACGACCGGCACAAAACTGCGAATCGCAGCTGCAGTGACGGCAGCGACAGCAGTGGCAGCATCAGCAGCGGCTCGAGTTACATGCACATGTACTCGGAGCCATCCTCATCGGTTGCATCGTCATCCGTGGCATCGTCACCTGTGATGAATGGCTACGAATCAGCCCTGGCGCTGTCCTCTTCCACGTCAGCGCAGCCTACTTCAGGTTCGAATTCGTCCGCTGCATCTCCTCTGGCGACGTGCAGCGCCGCGGGTGGAGCTAAGTCGACGCACATCGGTCGATGGACCAAGCGCGAGCATGAACTCTTTCTTGAAGGACTCAAGCTTCATGGCAAGTCGTGGAAGAAGATATCGAGTCTTGTCGTCACGCGTACGCTCGTACAGATCCGTACGCACGCGCAAAAGTACCTCCAGAAGCAAGCCAAGAATGCACAAAAAGCAGCTGCAGCCGCAGCGGCAGCGCAGGCGGCTGCGGCTGCCGCTGGAGCAACTACTGCGGCTCCAGTCACTGTCAAAGACTCGCGACTGCACTTACAGCACTTTGGCGACCACTTGGATGCCTGGCGTGGCGCGCCAGTGAACTGCTTTCCAGACTTGCAGCTGAACGGCTCGTCTACTGTTTCGTCTGCTGCTGCAATGGCGGCGTACGCGCGGGCTGCGATCATCAAGCGTGAGGCACACAACAACAACAACAACAGCAATAGCAACAATTGCGGTGGTTCGAACGGCACGATGTGCAAGCTCGAGCAGTTGCTGCTGGACGAACCGCTACACTGCGCCTCGATCGACCGGTTCTATGCGAACCAATTGACGTCGAACAACAACGATGCCGATGGTGACGACGATGACGAGGAGGAAGAGGAAGAGGACGACAACGACAACAACGGCATCCTGCAGTCGCCACTGTACGTGCCGTGGGGAAAGAGCGAGTCGCTCAGTGCAGCGTCCGTGCAATCGCTTCCAACGAAGCGCCGACGGCTCGAGACGCTCGGATCAAACCAGCAGGTGCATCACCATCAATATCAGCTCGTGGACCCAATGGACGCAATGGACTTGAGCGCCGATGCTCCAGCAGCCTCGAGTGGTCACTCGATGAATCTGTACGCCTTCGGCGCACAAGCCACTGCTGCAGTCAACGGTCTGTACAACGCGCTGGACTATGGCCAGCAGCAGCACCAACACCAACAGCACCTGCTGCACTTGCTGCACCAGCAGGACGAGCCCGACGACAACGACGACCTCGACACGTACACTTCCACATACAGCGACAGCAGCGAACACAGTGGCTACACGAGCACGTGGCAGCCGTAGGCGCGAGTGAGCGACAGTTGCAGTTCCGGGCGCTCTCCTTAGAAGTACAATAATCCCACATTCCTAGTTGCTCTGCTCGCTCTCACTCTCTCCTACACTATTGGCTGCTTGACGAACGTCGATGTTGCTGTTGCTGTAGTGCTACTGTTGCTACCGCTACTGCCTTGCTTGGCTTGCTTGAGGAACTGCTGCAGCGCGTTCAGACGCTCGTCAATGTCGCTGAACGAGTCAGTGGTCGTGTCGCCCAGCAGCGCCGTCGACGCGCGAGCAGGCGGAGCGACAGCAGCATTGTCACTGCGTTGCGACTGCGTCGATGCGCGCTTCCGATTCGCAGCGACGCGCGGCTTTGCAGGACCGGACGCCAGCGACAGCGCAGACGACGACGGCGGCGGTGGCGGCAATGGTGACGCGTGGTGGTTGTGCTGCTGTTGCCTGCGTCTCGGTGGATGTGGTGGTGGCAGCGCTGCTTCTCCTCGTCGGCGGTGGGCGTCAGTCCCACCTCCTGGCGACTGCGATCGCATGCGCGTGCCGCCTGTGCGCATCGATGGCGGCGGCGGCGGCGGCGGCGGCGGCGTCTTGAACTGCGTGTCGTATGCGGGCGCTCGTTTCGGCGATGAGAGGCGGTCGACGACCGCGCGCTGGTGCTCGGCCGACACGCGCGTGCGCGATCGACCGCGGCGCGTCGATCGGTTCGAGTCGTTCGAGCCAGCGGACGAGTAGCCACCCGCCGAGCTGTCGGACGTGTAGCCACCATTGCCATGGATCAAGTAGCTGCGATGCGGTAGCGACGCGCCGTTGTCTGCTCGTGTGTGGGGCGACGGCGAGCGCGCTGCACGCAGGCGTCGCTGCCGCTCTTGCTGGTACGCAGTCGGATCAAAGCGCCGGAATGGCTGCCGACGGGACGCTGCATTGACTCGGTTGTCCGTGCCTGTCGCGTGGCCGTTGCTGCCGCCGTCGTCATCGTCCGACGCGTTGTTGTAGTCGTGACGCAGCTGGTTGAACGGGATCGGCGCAGCGCGTCGTTGTCGCGCTGCAAACGACTGCGCTGCAGCGTTGTTGTTGCTGTGATCACGTGCTGTGGTGCGCGTATGCGTACTTCCGGACCGCGTTGCCGCTGCGCCTGCTGCTGCCGCCGCCGCTCGGTTCGGTAGCGTCGTCGTCGATGGATTCGCGCCTGCGCGTGCGCGTGCGATCGCCAACTGCCGCAACAGCTCCCGGTTCTTGAGCTGCACATCGTCGCATTGCGTCTTCATGCGCTGGAGCTGCGCGAGCGTCTCTTCCACGACCGCGCTGCTGTCGTGCTAATGATGTTATATATACAAACAACCGCGCAGTGTGAGCTGGACGCGAGAAGAAAAGGCACAAGTGCATTCACGCAAACGCACGAGCTTGCGACGCGACGTGTGTCGCTCCCTCTCGAGCTGCTGTTCCAGGCGTTCGATCGCATGGTCGTTTACGTGGCTGCTTGCGTGAGCAGCACGCAGTTGTCTACACAGCAGCAGTAGCACAACGTGAGTACGTTAAGGATAGCAGCGACAACAGACGCAGCGACAGGAACGAGACGCACTGGTTTGCAGCGTGGAGACGCGCAATCTCCGTCGCCGACGATTCGCGCAGTTGCTGGTAGATCGCAATGAGCTCCTTGTTCTCCTGGAGCGTCGCCTGTAGCGTCATTAACGAGACTGTCAGCGCTACACACGAGAGCCAGTTCAGCAGCAGCAAGTAGACAACGGTAGACGCACTGCGAGTTCGCGCTGCAGGTCGATGGGCGACTCGGCATCATGCTGCGTGGTCGTCACAGTCGCAGTTGCGAGCTGCGCTGCGAGCGCGTGCTTCAAACACCGGTTCTCTTCCCGCAACGACGTCAGTTCATCGCGCATCTGCTGCGACGATGCGTCTGTCGTTGTTCTTGGCGTCGCTGCGGAGGAGGAGGAGGATGGAGCAGTAGCTGCTGATGCTGCTGCTGCGAGCGCCTGCTTCCGCAGCCATAACGACAGTGTCAGTGCTGAGACGATACGCATGCAAGCGCTCTCTCCATGCAGGACGACGAGCGCACCTGCCGCAAGCGACGAATCGTGCGCTGGAGGATCGCGGGCGTCGGCGCCTGTGCGCGTGTGAGCGGCAGCGGGTAGTGCACGCGGTCAAACTCGACGGCGTACGTGAGGATCAAGTACCGCTTCGCGGCTGCTGCTGTGGACGATCCGGATGCTGTTTGCGGGATGTGGACAGGCGACGCGGTCGAGAAGCTGCCGGTCGCACGACCGTAAGCGATGCATGTGTGAGGATCAATGTGTGAGACGCATGCCGTTGGGCTCTTTACACGAGCGGCTGTGTGGATTTGCAAACGTACCTGTCGAGTGCACTGTGTGAATTTGCATGCGCGCCGTTGCCAAACTTGCGCTTGCGGTAGAGCTCCTATACGGACGCAGTGGCGAATCGTATACACACAGACAAGCAGGTACTATCAGCTACCAACGTACTGCCGCAGACAGACAACTGTTGATACAAACGTACGAGGTCGTTCGTCGTGAGCAAGTCGACAAACACGGCATCGCTCCGATGAGCGAGTGCAGACAGCAGCATGTTGACAAAGATCGAAAAGCGCTTGAAATTGCCCGTCTTGCGCGTCAGTTCCTCGACGTCTGCAGCGATGAGTGCGCATGCGCAAGGTGTCAGCTATGTAGTATGGCGGCACACGCACTTATATATCTATAATACACTCGCGTGCTAGCGCGTATGCACGCACATGCGCTTGGGAAGCTCCCAGTCCAGCACGTCCATTCGTGCGCTGCAATACCAGCAGGTGATGAGCTGGCTGCTGCTTGTGGTGCGTGCAGAGGCGACGGACTTGCGGGTGGCGCCGACGGAAGTGATAATGCATCGTCGACTTCGACTTGTACATGCAGCTGTTGTTGCGCGACGCTCACGGTCACGACGTACGCGACGCCATGGAACTCGAGGTGGCGCGCGACCTCGAGGTCCTGTATTTCGTCCATATTGACACTGACATGAAGCGTCGGCTAAAAAATAATATTCGCATATTTTTTTAAGTATATACTGTATATCGACTTCAACAAATACTGTGCGCGTCAAAAAGTTAGGGACAGGGTAAAACAAATCAGAAAATTGTCGATTTTTTCTTTAATAATGCGTTTACGAGCGTGAATTTTAAGAGATGATATAGCGCGTTGCGCTCTCTTTGGCGATATAATTTGAGCTCGAAACAAGCAAAAGGTCAATCAGGACGGTCATTGTAAGTGAGATCCATTTTTCCAGGACACGACAAAATGATAGGGACACCTTGTATTGGCGCATTTAGGAGGGGAATCTACTGTGATTTTTTGCGTGGTTTCATGTCCAGTGGTTGTTCCTAGCTTGCAAAAGCTTGTGCCATTGCTGTATTTGCAGCGGGGCCACAACAGCGATGGGCAGAACACCGGGTCTGACGAAGATCGAACTGGACAAGATCCTGACCTATGTGACGATAAAGATGTCGGTGCGAGCGATCGCGAAGGCCATCAACAAAAAACAAGAAAGTAAGAGTAAGAACGTCGTCCTAGCGTTTTTGAAGGACCCATATACGTACGACACCAAAAAGAGCACCGGGCGACCGCGAATGTTGATCACGCGTGAGTTGACGCGACTCAAGCGCTAAGCGCCTTTGCTTCACCTTCTTCGACGTCCATCCTGTCACGAGCAAGTGCATCAACTCGAAACGACGTTTTGCCATGCGCGACGGGTGGAAGTCAGTCGACATCTTGCGATAGAAAATGCGCCAAAACTTCATACACACAAAGAAACCGCAGCAGGGTAGCCTCGATCAGCGTCAGTGACAGTCGCTTTAAGGCAGCCGTATGCGTGCGTCCATTGAGGGAAATGTAGTACAGATGCCGTTCGCCTCAAAGTAGACATAGAGACAGCACCGGTGCATGTTTTCAAAGTTGAATGGCAGCGTCAATGAGATCTTCGTCTTGTCGTCGCGCGCTTGTGCCACTTCATCCACTATCTTCGTTGGCATCACTTGCGCCATTATTGCTTGGCTGGTCGATGCGTCGCCGAGTAGCATACCGCCATGCGCCAATATTGGATAGTGCACTTGAACACGCTGGTACGTTGAATCAGAACGGCAGTTTCATACGAAACATGGACGAGAAATGGTGTTTGTCTTTCAGACAAGGAAAAGTTGTGGACGCAGATTTGGAATTCTAATACTGCAATGCTGCATGCACTTAAGCGAGCACGTTGGTACTGAGCCAGCGCACAAACGTTTCACCTTCCTTGTATTTCGTCTTTAAGTTGTTGATGATCCGCATTGCTTCGATCTGCTGGCGCGTGTACGAGCCAACACCTGTGATCTGGACCACATCGACGTCATCTTCGAAACCCGGGTCGTCTTCCAAACCTGACACAGACAGCGCACACGATGGAACAATTCCCATAGACAGCATGACGAAACACCTTTCGAGCAGATTGCTCGGTAGAATGTAGAGCGCGTTCATGTTTAATACAGGATCTCTACCCGTACGCAACATCGTCATGAACCCAGCCAATCGCCGTACTTGTCTAGTACCGGGTCGACACGGGTTGATATATTCATATTCAAGAACGGGATATTCTCTTTCAGCAACGACTGCAAAACATCGACGAGAGACACATTGCCACTCCCGCGACTCGCTGCTTCGAATACGTCAAACGCGTAGCAGTCGACTTTTTCTTTGGAACCTGGACCTTCGTGTCGAGCTTTAGGCATCCTGGCTCTTCGCCTAGGAATTTAAACGAATCAGGTAGCGTGCGTTAGGATCGAAATCGCTGTCTCAGCACTTATTCACACTTCATCCATGAATTGAACCAATTTTGTCGGATCGTTCTACTTCTCTTCTTCTCGAACCAGCAGTGTTTTGCGGCTGGGGCGATGCTAGTGAACCGCACCAGCTGCGCCACTGTTGACGTCTCAGCGATCGGTACGTCGTCGATTTCCTCCGATTAGATTGAAACTGTGCACTTGCGACGGCTGACTTGGCTGGGATTTATCTTCATGTGCATCAGCAGACGCACTCGATGCGACATTCGAGGCTGTAGTAATCCTAGCGAGTGTAGTAGCGGTGCAGGATTCACGAGGCGGTGCACTGCTAACTCGTTTGGTGCGATGTTGCATCAGTGATTTCAATTTCGGAACAAGTGATAGCCCTCGTTCCACACGCACGCGGTTGCGCTGACGAACATTGCACCACTGTTCGAGGACAAAAGTGAGCATCTCGCTGTACTCTTCGTCGTCCTGAATGTCCGCGAGCTCTTGCGATACCATTCGAACGCACAAAACGCGTGCTATACTTCTCTGCCGCAGGCTGTTGTGCTGGTGTTGCAGATATGTCAAGTTCAAAACGATTCAGTGCAAGCGCTTCGACTGCAACGATCTGATTTTCACTCCTGACCAAAATTTTATATCGTAAACGTTATGGTACGAATCAGCCATGGCTGTGTAAATAAACGAGTGAGGACTAGTCACATACAACATATTTCTAAAGCATACACATGCTACACATCGCTCAATCAACACAGTGTCATGTCAATACGCCCAAGCGGAAAGATTATAATCATGCCACGGTGTCAATGATACGCAATTGCATGACGGCACGGGAGCTACATATACATTGCGAATCGTAGTTGTACTTCCAATCAAGCGACAACACTCGGTGATAACGGTTGTCACCTTAAACAATGACGACTCCATCTTTGCTCTCGTCTGCGTACATGTATTAGTTATACTTCGCCAGAGCAGTTGTGTACTGACTCTTTAACAGCATCATGCGTCGTCCAACTCAACATGTCCTTCATCTCCTGGTCCTAATTTAGGTTCATGGATATTGTCGCGACTCGCAAAACAACTTATGTTGACGTATACTCGCTTCTTTCGCAAACTCCGTCACGAATTTTGCCATTGTGTCGGGCCTGCCAAACCGTTATTCAACAACCCAAACTACGGCTCCAGGCGTTTGATCGTGTGACTGCGGAAGTGCGGCAACTTCACCCGACGGTGCATGGCACAAGAGTTGTAAGTTGTGTGTCCAATGAGTCCATGTAATGGAAGAATTGTTGACACTTCATCTGGTTGCTTGTTGCACACCTTCATCCGTCTCGTACAAGGCTGCGCTCGATGTATTCACCATCCGGCGCACAATGTGTCCCATCGACCGCGCGTTTTCCTTGGATAACTTGTTCATCTCCGAGGTCTAACGTTGCTCCTTCGGGTACTTGATGACGAGGAAGCGGTTGTTGAGAACCCACCTCTTCGTGAACGCTCGTTGCAGCACTTGAATCTCCAGGATGTCTTCATCGATGACAACGATACGCACAAACGGCAACCGATCTACTGCGTTCTCTAATGTCAATCCGAGTTCGACTATATCATTGACTGCTGCATGGCTTAAGATTCACCAATTTCTTCCAAGACCATGAACGCGCAGAGCTAGTATTTATACCTGATCGTATGTGTACACAAACATGTCAAATGGGATCGCTCATGTGCATAACAGACACATCATGCACAAGTTACGCACATTTCATGATCAAATCATGAGCGCATTATGTACAAGTCATGCGTCAAACCGGTAGGCATTTAAGTACTGCCGATCAGCAAAAGCTCCGAAAATTGTCCGGACATTCCCGCATAGTCGTCGTCAACATCGACAGAACGCCCGTCTGTCCTCGAGCGATTCTACAATCGTGATGACGCAATTCGTGTTCATTTTCATAAAGGCCTTGACAACAGTTGTCGCAGCTTCGTCACCGCTGCTAGTCGTTACGATCGATGTGCGCGCTGAGGATGCTGTCGACGTCGCAACGTAGGACATAGTTGTCCTGGTCTACAGTACGAACGCTGTAAATCTGGAAGCGCTTCACGCCGTAAGTGATCAAGTTAGCCACTGTTTCCTGCACGGCCGGATCTTGTGCACTTCAAACCTGAAGTCAGCTAATAGTCCAGGATGCATACCACAATCATACCCAACTGCATATACCTCGATATCGCGGTTGTTGAAATAGAGATCGAACACTTCGTGGTTGGTTGAGTTGTATTGCAGGAGATTGGCGCCGAAGATTCGCAGCATCCACTGCGTACCACGTTGAAGCATCTCGAAGACGAAACGAAGCTCGCACTTTGTGCTATGCAAGTGGCGCTTTGGGCACTCGCCAGAGACCCTCTCCTACTCTGGCCATCCGTGTGTGCAAATGTTGGTATGCAGGAAGATTTCCTGCGGGATACACCACATATTTGTTCGCATCGCTCAACTTCGTCTTCATCAACTGCATGATATTTTCGGTGCGACTGTGTGTGTGGCGCTTCGGAAAGATCTGCGACGTGTGCTTCACGTAGTCCGTCAGAATCTTCTCACACGTTTCTCAATCTTGGTGCACCATCTTCAGGCAGTCCCGCCGAGACCTTGCACTGCTGCTTTCGCATTTCTTCTGGTACTCTAGTAGGCACGGGTACATCTTGGACGGACAAGTCATGGGCTGGTGCAGGACTAATTTTGGGCTGAGTCGGACTTGGTGTTCACGCGCAATTCGACGAGCGTGGAGTCGAATGACGGACGTGAAGTCGTCGCAGTGACTTTAGCGCTGTGTCGGAGTGAGTGTGTGGCACGCGTGTCACTATCACCTGGCTTCGGGCACTTCCCTTTGTTGTCGTCTGCGACATCGTCGTCGTACGCGTTTTGGTCTACTTCATCGTCGTTACACTCGTACTCCGGGCCACTAGACGCGTCATCGTGATCGCATACGTCCGGGCGAGTCGTTTCCATGCTGTCGGCCTTGACGTGGTTCAGCAACAAGGTCTTACTGAATCTGACAAGTCGAGGAAGCGGAAAACTCGTTCCCCCTTTGTATAGTTGTATTCGATGACGCGCGCGCAATCAAGATCGCAAACAAGATAGCACATATGAAAAAGAGAATTATGGGCGCGAGTACGAAAGCAAACAAGCGCTGTCAAAAAGGCCATTGTGAAAACAGGAACGCACACAAACAATCACACGGATGGAACCACAGCACATAAAGACACAAGGCCAGTGCCACACGCGGCATACACACAAAGCGTGCGTCACACGCACAAGCGTACACGCACATGCAAAGCGCAGCAAGTCACACGCGCTAACGCCCGAGTCTTTTGCGCAGTCGTTTGCAAATGCGTGGCCGCTTCCACAATCGTCCAGATCGCGTTCCTGATTCGTCCATGTCACCACCAGAAGACGAAGCACTTGATAGCGAAAGGAAACCACGCGTTAATCGGATCTCGCACTCAAGCACAAACACCTCACGCACCGATTCGCTCGCGTTGGTCTCGCGGTTGCGAAGTCTCGTTCGCACGACTAGAGAGTGCAAGCATATACATGTGGGTGTCAGAGTGCGGAAAACGGCAGCATACAAAAAGATACTAAAAATGCACTGGTGTCACAGTCTTGTTCTGCGAGGGGTTGAATGACTCGCAAAATTCGCTGTCGCAATGCATTTGCTAGGTTTCTGTATTGTAGTTTACATTCGATGGGATTAGATACACGTGCGGATAATGAATAAATATAGCTGTTTTGTAGGCTTACCATGCGAAAAAAAATCATGCACCAATCATGGAAGGAATCCTGTTTTATTGTTAAACACGTAATCATGGTCTATATCGTTTCCGTTTTCCAATCTATGGCAAATTCGGGTACACACGCAAACTATATATACAGTATATATTAATAGTGACGTAATGTATTATGTAGTATTTCGTAAATTATAGCTCATATGTTATAACACAAATCATGAAAGTTTACAATTAAAGTGCGAAATTTATTGTTAACATACACGCAGGTTCTCATGTTGTTGATCATGCCCAATGACAAATATGGTATCTTTTGTGCTCGAATAAGAAAACAAATAAAAATAATTGGTGTTGTTTGGCGACTCTTAGACATAATTCGCCTGCGCTCGACATCGCATGCTACACTCGTGTGGTTCCGTGAATTAAATATGTAAAGCGAAGCATTTTGTGTACAAAATGAAAGTCGAAAGTATAGACAAACTTGAAATTTTGCAAGCAAATTGGTTATAGTAAGTGTGATACAATTACAAGACGTTTAGATTATTGTAACTGTATTTATAGGGTGTAGTGTAACATATAACTTATATGACGCTAATCGAAGTGGAAAGTTGTGTTTTCTTAGACAATTACGTCATATAGATGTGATCACAAAATATACACGTTTACTTGTAGTATGTACCACAGCGCTACATACAGTATATTTGGCGAGATGCTTATCCATAATGGCGATGGCATCGAAATGTGTGGGTGAAACTGCTTCATATGCTAAACTATTTCCTATCACTATTTGTATTTATCATATCGTATGAGCTCGGTGAGTTTTGGAGTATTCCTTTTTCAACACCATATACGTAAGGTGCCAAATAGACAAGCATTTCTCCTGTATTTCGTTGTATTGTGGTCTCGATAATTCGTGCACAATGAAATGTTCGACATTACATACTATTAAATACAAACCGTATATATGCAATACAAAAATAACAATATATAGTGACTAATGGCATACATGTATCGATAAAATGCGTCTCCCATGATACTGTACATTAACATATTTCTGTCTGTACAGCAGTAGCTTATGTACGTCATAGTTGAACATACACAGAACATGCATTTGTTAGTGCAGGTTCTTCTGTCGATTATATATGTTTTTTGTGAGAATATGACAAGTTGAAAAGTATCATGTGTTTTGCCATAGCATTTCGTCTAGTTAAAGTTACGATTTCAAAAATAGTAGATGCATACGATGATGTAAAGCGCGCTGAGTGAGGTCAGCAATTTCTCGGCACATTGTACGCATTACATTTACTGTAATTTGATCAATTATTTTCCTTTCCGCAAGTGTCAGAGCATTTTAATTTGAAGTGCCATCAATATAGCGAAATGTATTATGTTAAAGCAACGTCGTGATTTTGCTTGACTTTGACCCTAACCGAAGCGGATACAGGCAGTATTACCTTGGGAGATTGTGTATAACTATACTACACGACGGTTTTAATACTCTTTTCCTAGCGAATTTAAATTATCTCTATATGCATTACCGTGTTATCTGGCTTGATAACAAAGCAAAATTCCGCTAATCGAAGAAACGACAATCACCTATAACTTAACGGTGTCTGTATCGACTCAAATTTGGTACAATATAACTGCGACTTTAAGGTTATTGCTGCTCATCAGTGTGTGAAGGATGCTTGCTCTAGCACTTCGAGTATTGGAGCGACCAGAGACCATTTTTCCACCACACGTACCTCAAACATCTACTGCGAAACGATTGCTTCTTAGGAGCTATTAGGTGTGTTAGTTAATGTGCATTGTTTATGATTTTATAGAAACTAAATATTACTATTTAGAAACGAAAGGCTCCATATAGCACAAATCGATCAATACCGAAATATTGGTATCGTTATGTCGAAAACACTACTTGGCAATTGCTTTTCCCCAAACTGAATAATGAGCTATCTTGGAATGCAGTCCGAATTATGGTAAACTTCCTGGATGTATATAAAGCTGTACGATATGAGTATCTATTATTTGGCTATACACCGAATATAGACACTCGATGCAAATAGCAATGGATGTCGCAAGCGAACTTAAACGCATATTTAAAAAATGTAAAACTGATGGTTGAAACATTTCGGTTTATCTAATACACATTTGCTTCGTATGCTTTGGTAGAGGTCAAGCGATATTTGTATCTAATCTATCTATGCCAAGCTCTTCGTTACATTTCGCCAATCTCGTCTAGTTGGTACATTAAAATAAGTATAAATTTGTAAGGTCTCAAAGTACAGCGTGGTATCTTGGCGTATGCTTGAAATATATTCTAAGTTGTCGGATGTGTGTTTGACTACATAGATAATATAGAAATGTGCAGTCTTGATACTCAAGCAATGAGGTTTAGATATTCCAGAAAAGGTGATCCACAAACCTACATAATCTATCTGCTCGTTAAACCTTGGTGTGAAGCGAAAGTATTGTCATGTGCGTTAAGAATGTGTGAACAACAGATCGCGAAACGTCGCTTATAAAACCCAAACGTCAAACATTGTGTTTCTATAAAAAGAGTCTTATGTAACGAGCTGTAATGCCAACATTTGTGCCTGTTGCCATTAACAGACCCACTTAAGTAGATGTCGCCACGTGTTGCCTTGGTTGACAAGCTGTATTCCTTACGAACTATGCATTTACATTGCGTCAATTGTACATTTGTGCATTTACAAATAATGAAGCGTGTTATTGTGTGTGTTGCGTACGGATTAATTAACGTTATGCGTGAAATTTATGTTTAATGTAGAGATATGTTTCCTTAGGTCTTTAGTATTTATAAGTGTATTAGATATTGTCCATAATAGAATATACACTTCATTCAAATGATCTGCAATGCATCAATATAATGATGGCATTGTATTGTCTATATTGCTATTTTGTAATGCACAGCAGTCCTTTGAGGCTAGTACATATGTCCACTTCGCACATATTTTCACCACAAAATATGCAATTTTTTGTCCTGTTACCAAAAACACTAAATGTTATGTCAACAAGCCCAATGTAATAAAGACAGATAAAACTCGGAAGCCAAGCGTATTGCATAAAAAATACAGTTGTGATTCGTGTCACAACAAACTCACATTTTTATATCCGTTATCAAAGAGAGATTTCCAAACAATTTTCGTGTCCCATCGTAAGAAGTTTATGGCTTTTGACGCACTTGCTAGTTTTAACCCTGTGTTAACCAAGCCCGTGGCGTAACAATAAATACACGGGCGATGTTGTCAAATTTGTCACGGTCTGTTGCTGTGCATTGATATAATTTAAACTGTCGGCTTGCAACGACCATCGTGGTATCTCATACACATAACATTGAATTGATTTTAATGCACTATAGACAACCTTACACTGATACGTTACTTTCTGTCTTAACAAATGGTCGAAACGATGGTACGTCATTTGACGTAGCGGTTGTGTCAAATTGTACATCGTTTATGCAGAACGCGGAATGAACCATTACAATACATATGCGTTATTGATCACTTGAAAGATGAAAAGGAAAATAGTACACTGAAATTATTTGTCTATTTAGCGATGTTATCTTACCATATGCGTAACCTATCACATATACTATGGCCGACCGGGAGCAGGTAGTGAGAAGAGAGCAGTGCATCTGTGTAAAATACATGTGGATGCTGAAGACGATAAGTCGTCTAGTGTAGTGCAAGAGAAATAAACAGAGAAATAGTGAGACTATTGCGAGGGAGCTTGGACGGGTATTACGTGACTCCACAGATGGCTCCACGCGAAACTACAATAACATGCCTGCAAAGGTTATCACAAACTCTATATATGTTACGACAATTTAGCGAATCTATTTTTCTTTATATATCACACTGTTATAGCGAACAAGATCTCAATTAAAGCCTACGTTAAAAGTTGCCACCTGAGTCTAATTTATCAGCAATTGTATGATCGTACAATAACACCTATTTACAACAACATTTGAGTCGTCTGGTTAGCGCGCTTACCTTTAACCATATGTTCTGTACATGATTGCGCTACTGTGTAAAACTATTCATTGTAAGCAATCATGATTTGCGCCGTTGTTGGTCGGACGCTTTGCCAGCACTTTACCCAAACCCATAACTCTTGCGTAAAAGATAACTAACAACAATATCCACAACATTTGTGGTGCTATAAGACTCGACATACAAGGTAACTATTACGAGAAGTATTAATCCGTTCCTCATTTTGCAATGCCGTATTTGTCGGACAACGTGTGAACCATAACTGTGTGTTGTCTTCATAGTAACATCTTTTTGATAGGATGCACATACACACTCAAGAGATGAAATGACGTGCAACCCAACATCGAAGACTACAGAGCAAACATATTGTCAACAAGCGAGCAATATTAAGTCGCTGGTAGTGTAACTCGTAGTTGTTGTGCCTAATGTAATAGTACAGGTGATACAGTTGATTCAATATTGTTCGCATTCGCTCCAAAGTACTCCCAAAAACACACATGCAAAGCAAACGAGCACGCACTACATCACACAAATTATGTAAACTTGTATGTGCAATGCTCAGTGTGTTTGGGGTGCGCTGATTGTATTTGCGTGCTGTTGTGTATCATGATTGGGGGTGATTTCATGCATACCACATTGCATGTTTCACTTCGCCACATTAATAGAAGCGCTTTGCAGAGTAAGTGTGGCATGCACTAGGTGAGAGTGATTGGTAGTGAGTGATGTCGTGCAGCTTGATCATGTTTGGTGTGAACACATTTGATACACTTGTGCTTGCAACAGCATGTCTTTTATTCGAGTAGTGGTGACGTGAGTGTGTACACATTGTGAATTATTTTGGAATTAGTAGTATAATGTTTTGTCGCATCTCAGGAAAGTGACAATATATGCCGAGCAAATTACGGCTGTATGCAAATTTCGTAATAATGAGAAATCTATATTGACGCGTGTGATTATCTCGATTGACTTGCCTTGGTTTTACAAACAATGCAAGCTAACGTATTGGCTCGCTAGCAATCATTTGCAGCAAAACTCATGCCATATGTAGTGTCCATCTTTCGAGAAGTACAGCGCATAGTCTAAAATGAGTGTTTTCCAGGTGAGCATATTTTCTGTACAAGTACAAACATCCAGATGGATCCGCGCTGGGGTCGAGGAGCACGTACGGCGACTAGGGGTGGATGCTAAGGTCGGCAGCGACTTTCTTTGGCATACACGTGAGCTGATTAGGATGCCGCGGTCGATGCTGACTGGTCGCATTTGGCATGTTGAAGTTTGATCTAATTAAACTATGATTACAATCTAAAAATCTTACCACCTATTCGTCGTATTAGGTGTTTCAAAAGAATAATAATTGTATATTGTAAAACTTCGTGTAAGTAAAATGGTATGCTCGAAAATTACGCGTCGTGTATAAAAGGTGCACAGAACCGGTCATATTGATATGAAGGTTAGTCTTTCGTGATTGAATTTCTTGGTATTTCTCAAAAAGGCATACAAATGGAAAAAACATACTTGTCAAATCAATGCGTCTGGATTTGTATCACGATCTATGTTGAATAATCTATATCAGACGATGGAAAGACAACAAAGAGTTGAATATATACTACTCCGTCTCAAAAGAGAGCATGCATGAAAAAAAACATTTTTCGAGCGCTTCGCATCGGTTTTCCAAACCTCTAAAATCAATTTGCATCACAACATGAAGCTGGACTGTACGGTTGAAATGATGTGATTCTCGTCACTTTGTCACAAAAACTCGCTGTTGGACTGCTGTTTGTTTACGCATCAGCGCCATATCATGACTTCGCACATTCGTTTTCCACCCATGATTTTGTGTCACATAAAAAGCATATGTTCTCCAATACAAAAAATCAACCTTAGTTTTCATGCCCTTGGAGTGAGACACAAGTCACAGTTGGATCATTCTCTGTTTTTGAGACGTAAGAGTAATTGGCTGTTTTGTTATTTTCATATCTTGCAATACATAATATATTGCCACGCAACAGAATCGGATTAAACGGGTACACGTCAAAATATAGTGAAATCGTTTGGTCGGAAAAGTCGTCATCCGATATGATACGTATTTAGCAAAACGTATTGAATCGTGCAGTTCCATGCCCCCACAAACATGATTTACGGCACCCAGTCAAGTTACATTTTCTGAACTAGTCTGCAAGTTATATACATACATGTACTACCAATTAACATACCCACTCGTATACAATTACGTTTACCATTTTCAATGGCACAAGTGCATTGTACCACTCTATTTTAAAGCACTTTTTTGTACGCTCTATAATGCATTGGCTTTCTATATGACTATATATGATTAGCTTGAAAATGTATTCAAGCATGAAAAATCTAATTAATAGAGTCCTAAAATTAGCTCGCACAAAATCTCAGTAGTACTATCGCATTGCAAATAACCTCAAAGATAATTTTTTCGTCGTTATTTTTAACCCCAGAGAGCTAAATAAGATATTAAAAGCACACGCTAGCAAAATGGACTCGTATGCCTATACAGTTAGACTTGCCGATTTTTATGTTCAAAAATAATTGTATGGAAAAATTGATATCCAGGTTATCAACTCACTTCACGCTCAAATATACATAATTTGCCATTCTAAAGGTTTGTACGTTTGACGTCTACGCAGCTTCGCCTGCAATAACTGACATACAGATTACCATTTAATGGATAGCACGGCCAAAGTTATGCGTACGCGACAATATATATATATATATATATATATATCATTTTTGTCCAACATATACTGTCAAGCAAATATGAATTTGAATTAATAGTATACGCATTTATAAAAAGCTGAAACTTGCTGTAGTATATATCACAACTACAATATATACACTAAGAGCTTCTGCAATCCGCCAAGTCACTTTCCGTCAAGTAACACAATAAAATGTCCAACCAGCAATGCGGATAGGCACATCGATCTGTCATACTTACCAGTCCTAAATTGCATATAAATAATAATGTAGGCAGCAATCACAAGCGCAACAACGGCTCATCAACAGAGTTATGCACTGTGTATTTGAAGTGACCAATTGCGAGGAGGGGGGGGGGGGG
>JAADXH010000467.1:0-22482 GCA_023337595.1 Globisporangium camurandrum
GGCTCGTGCTACCAGATGCGCTCGTGTTTGCACGCGCAACGCCGCGTCCGCTCCCCCATGCAGCGTTCATGCAGCAAAAGGCGCAGCTTGGCGCACGCATCCGCGAACTGCAACGCGCTGCATCGGATGCAAAGAAACAGCCTCGCAAGTCTATAGAGCATTCATGGTGTATCGACGAGAGATTACCAAACTGTTGCGATAGTTGTAGGGTCAACGTTGATCGAGTTGCCACGAATGTCATACAGAAGATTGGTACTAAAATCAGTACCCGCGGATGTACTTCTCAGCATCTCTGTTACGCTCACATCCGCGCTTTTCGCGGTTGTAAGCACGTTTATCACTTCAATGTCAGGCAACTCAGGTAGCCTCAGGCGAGCGCAGCAACTCCGCATCGCCACGTCCAGTCGTTGCGCTCATCGTCTTCGAATGTCTACTTGCTGAAGAGGCTGACTGCAATGACGATGTCATCGATGCCGCGTGAGACGACGACGGCAGCTCGTCCAGCGCTGCAAGCACACGCGACGTGAGATCGGCTTCGTCGTCTGACTCAGCGAGCATTCCCATGTCGTCGCCGTGCAACGAGCTTAACGAGCTGCTCGAGCCGCGCGTGCTCATCGTCAATGCCATGTCGGCTGCACTGCCATCTATCGGCCGCACACATGGCCGGACGTTTGCAAGTGCAGTGCGAAGCGGCGGTGACGTGTCGCTTGTTACATCATGCGGCTGCTGCTGTCCAGCACCAGTCCGCGTGGCAGCGGCCGCTTGTGCTTCCTGTTCTTGCTGCTGCGCGGCGATCTTGTCGTAAAAACCAGCAGCGAGTCGCTTGCTCTTCTTGGCGACCATGTGCGGCTGGAACGGATGCAATCGATCAAAGTCGCGCTGCTGCTGCTTCTCGACCTGCGCTTTGCGGCTCTTGTAGTGCTCAAAGTACTGATTGAGCGCGTCAAAGACCTTGGAGCGATCTGCGCGGCCGTGCTTCTTCGCGATCGCATCCGAGTTCTTGTCGATCGTCGGACGAAACGTTAACTGCGCACTCTCGTCGTCGTCGTCATTACCACTCGCGCCACTGTGAGCGCTTGCGTGCTTACTGGCCGACACGCGGCTGCTCTGGCCGTCGCTCAAGTGCTCCGCGAGGAACAGCACCTGCGTGTACGTGAACCCCGGGACGTCGACCATGAGCTTGTCCATGAAGCCGCTAAACTGCGCGCACGTGAACGGCGCATTGTTGGCCAAAGCAAACACGATCGGCACAACCTGCGCGACCTCACGCGGCAGCAAGTCGAGCTGCACGAGCGACGGCGTCACGACAGCAAGCGACTTCGATGGCGACGACGGTGCGCTAGTCACGCCATTATCGCCACTGGCGCTCGTTGCGTCGCGCGAACCCTGCGCTGTGTCAGCGACCGAGACCTTGAGCAGCGCGTCAAAGAGACGGCGGAACGTCTTTGCTTTCCGCATCACAAGCGCTTGGCGCGACGCGTCCGACACAAAGCCCTGTCGCTGCTTTTGCTGGAGCTCGTGCATGCTCTGCTGCAGCAAGCGGCGGTGAAACTCCTGCTGCTCACGGTGCGACGCGTGCAGAAAGTCGCCGATCGGAAGCTTGCGTTCGTTGCGATTGAACGCCGGTGCGCGACCTGTCTCCGGTGTGAAGTACGCACGTCCAGTGTCCGGATCGCGGTCCGGTGCGTACTTGTCGTGCAACGCCTGGCGCTTCGCTTCGAGTTCGTGGTACTTGGAGACGGCGAGGCGCTCGACGACGTCCTCACGTGCAGAGCCGTCCACATTGCTGCTCACCCAGAGCGCGTTGACGCCAATGTCGGGCTTGAACGAGTACTGCTGCATGTACTCGTCTTCGCGCGCCTGTCGATTCGCACGCACGGTGAACGAATCTTCGTACAGCGCCAAGTGCGGGTCCTTGCGCCGCAGATCGCCGCTTGCAGGCGCTGATCCACCAACACTCGCAGCGCGCGCGTTGTTCTCGAGTCGCTCCCGGACGATCTCTGCTGAAACTTCGTTGATCGTCGGCTTGAACGGACACGTTTGGCGAAACTCGTCCTCGATCGCCTGCTGATTACGCTCGCGCCGGATGCTTGCGAGCCGCGCTGCACGCTCCTTGTTCTGACCGACGGCGCTCACGACACTTGCAGACGACGCAAGGAGCGTCGGCCGGAAGAGCTGCTCGGGTTTGAGCTGACCGCAAAACGACTCGAAGCCAGCGTCGAGGTAGCCGCCGACACTGTCACGCCGCGTTCGTGCGCGCACGTCGTCCACATTGCTGCTCGAGCTGCTGCTGTTGCTGCTTGTCCCACCTACAAACGATGCAGCGGTGACGTTCTTGCACACGTCGTCGTTGTGCTGGTTCACAAACGCGCACTTGGGGCACATCCAGTCGATCTGCGTCTCGCGCTCAGCGGCGCGCTGCTTGCGCAGTCGGTCTTTCTTCGCAATGTCGGACAGTGCTTCGTCGTACAGGCGCTCGCCGATGTGCGCGTACCCGCCGGACGTGCGATGCGCCAACAGGTCGCGCGACTTGGCGGCCATTGCGACCTTGCGCTGGCTCTGCTCGTGCTCGAGTTCGCGCTGCTTGGCGTTCTGTGCGCGGCGGATCCACTTGTCTTTCGACTCGGCGAGCGCGTGCAGGCGATCAAACACAGCTGGCGCCTTGTCCTTGTGTTTTGCCGTCGCTGGTGTCGCAGACATGCGGTTACCGCTGCTGTTGAGCGTGTGGCGTCGCGACTCGCGCGTGTGCTCAGCGAGCTGGACGTTGCGGAACGTCAGCGGATTCTTCTCGTGCCGCATCATTGTGCCACCACCGCTGTTGTTTGTGCGCGTGCCTCCAGGTTGTCGACTACCACCACCGGCAGCAGCAGCGCCACTCGCAGCCGCGACCGTTGGGTCGACCTTGCCGCTGTGCTGATTGTAGTGTCCGTACTTGGCCATGAGGTTCTGGTAGTTCATTGCACGGCTGTACTCGCGCTCCTGCTTGTCCACGTCGCTGTCGATCGCAGTCACTGGCGCTGCGGGTGGCAGCGAAGCAGCTGCGCGATCTGGATTTGTCTCGTACGTAGTGCTACTGAGCGACGGCTCAAGGTAGTTGGGCAAATACCGAGGCGATTCTACTTGCTCATGCAGGTGCTGCTGCTGTGGTGGAGACGACGAATATGATGTCGCAATCGGCGCGGGAGGCGGTTGCATGAACTCGAATTGCTCCGACTGGTACTGGGTGGTAGACGCAGCTGAAGTGGCAATTGGTGCGTCTTCAAACAAACCCAAGTCGTCGAGACTGAGCGCGTCGAGCTGGTCTCGGATCAACTGTGCGAGTTTCGGGACGGACTCGAGCTGGAGCGCGTGCTGGTGGGCAAACTGCGCTGCAAGCACGTGGGGCTCGTCGCCGACATGTACTTCGATCGTCTCGCTCCGTCCTTCGCCAATCACGACCTCCATGAGCAGCAACAACTCTGGATGCGCTGGCGCGACAGGCAACGCGAGTGACTCGCGTGGCGGTGGCGACAGGTCGAACGATAGAGCTCTGTCAAAGTCGTCCAATACATCTACGCTACTAGACGTTGGATCATAGCTGTACGCGACCGCGACTGGCCGCGACGCTGCGCTGCGGAGCTCATGCTCGAAACAATCGCGGCGCTCGGTCTCATCGCGCACGCGGTTCGCAGCCGAGTCAAGCGCGTGGCGAATGTCGTCTTCAATGTGCTGCACGGACGTCTGCGAGTATGGTGCAAACACGGGTCGATCCTGGAGCCAGTCGGGAAGGTCGTCGTCGGAGAATAACACTGCGCGATCCTGCTGACCAGCAGGTGTGCCTACAACATTGTTGGTAGTTGCAGTGGTGACGATACTAACGGGTTTTACGTGTGCCTGGTCGCTGAATGTGACGGCGACGGCGCCTCTGTTTGCTGGTGACGACGCTTGTGACGACGAGCTGCTCGCGTCCGAGTACACGAACGAATCGACCGCCAAGTCGATCTCACGGACGTCTTCATTGTCGTCATCACTGTCGTCGCTGTCGACGCTCACATGCGCTACTGCTCCATGAACAGCTGCATCAGCACGTTGCTGCTGCTGCTGCCTCTGTGCAAAGTCGGCTCCAAGATCGAGTGTGTGGTTTCGCGCAGACGACGATCGGTTTGGTGGAATGAGCTGCTGCAGCGACATGGTCTTGCGTGGCGACAGCGATGGGGCAGTCGTACTTGCACTCTCGCGCTTCGCGTCATCGAGTGCTGTGCGAAACTGTATAGGTAGCATCGCCAGCACACATGCCAGCAGGAGAGGTAACGTTAGGCATGTGGACATGACTCGCTTATTTACAGTAGCCGAGTCACGCAGACGCAGCAAACAACGACACGTTGTACCTGATCGATCGTAGCCGAGACGTTTCTCGAGAACGACGTGCGGCGCGACCCGGCCAATGACTGCCGACTGCCACTACGGCTCAAACTTCCAGCAGAAGTGTCCATTGCGATCGGCTTCCACTCTTCCGCTGACACGGTGGTAGTTGTGTGTGTGCGGTGTCTCGAAACGACGTGAAATACGGCACTCCTACATAAAATGGAATATATATATTAGCAACATATATTTTGGCCAAACACGTGACAATTGTAATTGACAACCACAACAACATGACCAAGCGCGATCGTAGCAGCGGTGCGAGCGACGGTGATAGCAGTAACAGCGACAGCAGCCACGATGCTCGCTCACGTCACAGACACCGTAGTGACAAGCGCGACTCGTCTCGCCACCGAAAGAAAGACAAAAAGTCGCACAAACACGAGAAGAAGGTGTCGAAGAAAGTCAAGAAGCGCAAGCAGCACGACGAGGCGCGTGAATCCAGCAGCCGCCGTCACGATCGTCGTGATAAGAAGGCGAAAAAGCATCGTCGCGATCGAAATGACAGCGATAGTAACGACAGCATCGATCGCGCCTCGAGCGCAAATGTGTGTGCTGCATGTCTTGCGTCGCTCGGAACTGACGACGATGTGTGTACTCATAGAGTGTATATGCACGCGTCTTTGTCTGTTTTGTACCTCCATCGACAGCGAGCACACGCTGCTGTGCGCGATTTGCTGCACGAATTCCCAGAGCTACGCACCGACCTCGTGGCACTGCTGCACATGCTGCACAGCGGCGGCGTCGCAGTGATCAGTGGCATTGAGAACCGACGCATTCGCACGCAGCTCAAGGCGCTGTTTCCTTTGCTCGGACTTGAAAAGGTGCGTCATCGTAGGAAGCGATCGTCTGCGTTACGCAATCGACTGACAAACTAACAAACGCTCGATGTGGTCGGCTGCGTAGCTGACTGAACCGAAAGGCGCGTTCGCGCAGCGCAAGCAATCGCATGCACGAGCCACGGACGGCGATGTGACGCTGCTGGAGACAGTACTGCGGAGCTTGGAGACAAGCACTGCTGCTCAAGACAGCGCGCAATCGAGTGCCAGTGCTGTTGACGCGTCTGCCGCACAGTCGCCATCGCCATCGCTTCCTCCCACTGTGAGTGCGGTCGTCGCTAAAGCACCGAAACGAGCAGCGCCGATTGGTCCAATGATGCCACCTGACGGCGTTGTCGCTAACAACAACAACGACAGCGACGATGACGACGACGATGTCGTTGGGCCTGCGCTGCCTGGCATGAAAGGCTTCCGTGCTGCGGACGAGCGCGTTGAAGCCGAGATGGTGCAGCGGGCGCTCGAACTCACGCAAGCCGAGTGGGACCGTGCGCGTGGCGTTGGACCTAGCGCTACAGACGCTACAACAACCCCAACTAACAAACCGACGCGCCAGGAGTGGATGACTGTGATGCCCGAGAGCTCGTTCTTTAAGGATTCGCTTGCGCCTGTGAACCGCCCGCCGGGCAAAGCAGCGACGTTCCGAACGTATGTGTTGTATGTGTGTCTTTGCTCCACTCGACTGGCTCGCTCTCTCGTTGGTGGAGTCGCTACTGTAGCAGCCTTGCATCGCTCACACACTGACTCTCCACCTCGTGTCGCTATAATGAACGTCAAATGGACAGTAAAGAGCCAGCAGCAGTCGATCTCAGCTGGTTTGACGCACCCGAAGAGCGCGAACGTGCGCGTCGCGCAAAACTTGACATGTTCGTTTGTCCGTTTTGCGCCGGTAGTCTCTATTCACTTTTGTGTTCCTCGTTGTATGAAACTCACGGCAGTGCGCCAACTGCGCTTGTCGTTGTATTATGATGCATAATCTACTAGTGAGCTACTGGGGTACGTTCGTGAAGAGAATGCGCCAAGTGCTGCGTCATCTGTGAGTCGCGCAGCTGCAGGAGCGAGTGACCATCATCACCACGCAGCAAGTGGCGTCCACGAGTCGATCCAACCGGCAGCAAATCCAGCGGCCGATGACCACATGCGAAAGCAAATGGAGCACTTGCGTGCGAGTCGTGGGCCGTCGCTCTTGGAGCAGCACCAGCAGCGACGGGCTGACGAAGCGAAGAAGAGCGGCAACAGCAACGCAAACAAAGCGAACGCGCATTGGGATCGGTGCGATTATCGCAGATGCACTGGTGTATAGCGAGTCAAACACACATCTGACCGACAAACACTGTTGTTGTATGAATGAATGGATGCTATACGACGTTCATAGAGATCGCGACTTGACTGCACGACGTGGCATGTCGAACGACGACGCCAGTAAGATCATCGAAGCGTCGCGCAGCATCAACGCCAAGTTTACAGCACCGACGATCTCACGGCAGTTCCTTTAAGCTTTGTACTGCTGCTCGTAATGACAACGATCGTTACATTCGCTTCATGTCATTTGCGTCAGTGTTGTTATCGTTTGAAGTTGCTGTCGCCTGTAGCTGTCGCTGGAGCTGTCGTAATGATGCGGTGATCGTGTGCATTGCCCGCTGCAGGAGCGACGCGAGTGCTGCACGCGTCCATGCGAGTGTTTGCGTCACACCCGACAGCACGAGTGACGACGACGACGACGACGACGACGATTGTGGTGGAGCTGAAGAGCGTATAGGAGAGCGAGCAGACGACGACGCAGCTGGCGCTTGTTTGTCACAATACAGGCGCCCGACGCCTTCGCGCATCATGTTTGTGTGGAAGCGCTTCTGCTGCTGCAGCTGCTGTTTGTGCCGCAACTCGGCGCGATCGATGTCGAGTAACTGCCGCTCGAGCTGCAACCGCACAGTGGTGACGGCAGTATCGTCAGCGTCGCTGGCTGCTGCTGTTGCGGCTATGATCGCTGCACGCACGTCGTCTCTACCGATCAGCACATAATTGCAGTGTTGAGAAGGTATGAACGATCACGTCGGCATGAGCTTATGCACACACATATACAGACGTGGACAATGTTGCGTATTGCTACAGGAGCAAGCAGACAAGTGCACGTACTTTGCGCGAGTAAACTCGTGCAAACGCATCGAGGCGCGTGCTCGCTGCCGCAGCGCTTTGACGTACGTCGGCTGGACCTTGAGCGCTTCGTCGCACATATGCCGCGCTTTCGTCCATTGCTGATAGGAAAATGAGACCGCGAGGCGATTCGATCAGACGTGAGGAGAGTTCGGCTGTGAGTACATACACTTGGACGCATGCCAGAGCCAGCAGCAGCGATTGCACACGCGTACTTCGAGCATGAGCATGCACGCTGCGAGGTTGCACGTCAATGGGAGCTGCGCGTCGAGCTGGCACCGCTCGCGGTCGACGTTGGTTGAGCCAAAGTCGAGTGCAGCGAGCGCCTGGACGTACAGATCGGCTGCACTAGCGTACTCGCCGCGCAGGAACGCTGCGTTCCCGCGCGCGCGATGTGCGTCGGTCCACTGCGCTTTTTCGGCACGACTGAGCGGCGCGACGCGCTGCGCCGAGTGCTTGACCTTGGCGCACGTGTCGAGGTACGCGATCTCTTTCGGTGACGTGTCGAGCATCACGCCGTTGCTCGCTCTGCGCTTGAGCGAGACCGACGCGCTGGGATCGACTGCGACTGGTGCCATCACGGCGTTGAAGCCCGCGAGCATCTTGGAGACCGTGTACGCTTCGTTGTCGTCCTTGGGATCGTCATCCTGTGCATCTGATGTGCCGATTGCGTTCGTCGTAGCCGCGCGGCGCTTCTCCGCAGACTCCACTGTCTCCATTGTCTGTCGACGCTCACGCTCGTCTCTTCTTTGTGCCGTGTGTCAGAATACGACGGTTTAAGATCCAAACGACGCGAACAGTACCTCATACAGACAGTGAGAGATAGACAGATAGATAAATGGATTAACGATCAACAAAGCCACGAATCAATGCATCGTGCTGTTGCTGTCTACACTGACGCTTTTAACGACCGATCGATCGCCATGCTCACGCGCGCTTCCCACGTTCTTTGTGCGCAGCAGCAGCTGCTGCCGATGCTTTGTGCTTCTTCGTCTGCACGCCGGTCGCTTTCCCAATGCGACGCAACAGCTGGAGACTCCACCACCGCGAGAACCTGTTGCATGTCCAACCACCCGATCCATTCATTTGTGTGACGGCCACACGTGAGCCTCAGCGTTGGTTCAATAGCAAGAGTAGTAAGTGAGAAAGCAAGTCGCATCTACCTAAAGATCGGAAGCTTGGGCGACTGGTCACCGGCTTCCGACACGGGATCACACGCAATCGCTAGCAGGAGGAACTAAGCACGAGAAGACCAAACCATCAATATGGCCCCCATTGTACGTTTGTGTCGCTCCCTCTTACAGCAGCAGTCGATCGCACACGAAGCAGCAGACAACAGCAATACGACAATACGACAATACGACAATACGACAGTGCAAACGTACAACAGGGAAGAGCAACGCAAAGATGCCTTTGCTCACAAAGTTTGGAACAAAGAACGTCGCGAGCGTAAATGGACTCCCAAAACCTGCAAAGTACGCCCTAATGGACGTGATCAAGAGACGACATCAAGGCGTCAGTCGATGTGTGTGTAGCCTTAGTGTCGAATAAACAACGCACCAGTTTTGTTCCAAGTGCGCAAGTCGCTTCTCGAGGCTCCAGCCTGCGAGCGACCACTTGTACTCAAAGCAGTAGAGCGCGTACAGCCAACTGAGGTGAATGAAGCTCACGAGCGGCCCAACGACGGGAAGCAAGTACGACAAGACGGTCTGGAGCAAGAAGAACGCAACGAGGATCGCACGGTACAGCTCGTCCCTAGAGATGCAAATAGTAATGGTTGTAAATAAGAACAACGATCATGAGAGACACAGAGACACAGAGACAGAGAGACAGAGAGAGAGAGTCAAACAAAGAAACGACGAGTAAATCATACCGGATCATGTCGGCGACTGGCGTCGGGTTTGGTTTTCCATGGAGCTGCAAGTACGCTAAAGAGAGAGAGAGAGAGAGAGAGAGTATGTAAGAAAGAGAGAGAGTATGTAAGAAAGAGAGAGAGAAAGAGAGAGAAAGAGAAAGAGAGAGAGACGCACCGTCGTCGGCGATCTCTTGGTACCAGATCGTGTTGAGGATGAAGCTGATGCAGTAGATCGGGTACATCCAGAGTACTTGGTAGAGCAGAAACACAAATCCATCGACGCGGTCGCGCACGTCTTCTGCTTGCCCAGGACTATACATGGATGCGGAAGTGAGAGTGATGGTCGTGTGTGTGCAGTCGTCACTGCAATCGTCAGTTTACGCATATCAAATCAACGAGGTATGCAAGGCGCTCAGCACAGACCGCGACGCACCCTTGTGCAAATGAGCTCTGGAGAATTTCGCCAAACAGGTGGATCACAGGGATCACTGCTTTGTCAAAGAAGAAGATGCTGCCGAGAAAGATGAGGCCGTTGAGCACAAAGCACTGACGTGTTTGTGTGTGCAGGCAGTATGTAAATACACACATGCACAGCGCATGAGTGGTGCGGATTATCACGTTCGATGCAGGCACTCACAACACTAGCTGATGCTGCAGGTGCAAATCGATACCAGTGAAGCAACCTGCCGTGGACGACTGCACACGTGGTGATGCCACACTTGCACACACGCACCTTGGCGCTCGAGACGCAGATGAGGCGCGAGTTGATGAAGAAGAGCAGGATACGGTGCAGCGAGATCGCGTGCTGCACGCCACCGCAGAACTCGCGGAACGCTGCGCTCAGTGTCTGCTCGAGCGTCATGATGCCCGCGCTGGTGTTGCCGTCTTCTTCGGATCGAAAATTGCTCAAGTAATTCATTCGAGAGCATTATGATTTAGAGATTGAAGTACAGTGTCTGCTTCAATCTTTACTTCAATCTTTACTTCAATGCTGTGTGCCCTCTCCAATTTATAAAGTTGAAGCAACGCCAGCATACAATGAGTAGCATCCGTGGTGCGCAGCGACGCAAAGGCGCTGGCTGCGAGGGGGTTGCGTGCGAGCATACACTTGGCGAGCAGCCGCTGCATCTCTACAGCTACCTCTGGGAAAAGCCGCCGTCCACCGCGACATCACTCAGAAGAAGCAGCATTGCAGCAGCAGCTGGCAAGGACGACAACGACGAGCTCATCGGCCGCAACGGCGACAACGACGGTCGATTCAGCGTCGTTGTGACCGACACGGTCGTGTTCAAGCACCAGAAGCCGGTCAAGTGGCTCTTCACGTCGAAACAGGAGCAAGGCAAGGTGCAGTCCCTCACCGCATTGCAAAGCGCTTATGTGTGACCCATTCATTCGGTATGGTCGCACTTACAAGCGGCACACCTTACTACTCGAGTACGATGGGTCTCACACTCTCTGCGTGCTGCCACTAGCTGCTGTGCAAGAACAAAAAGAGCCTCTCGATTAGCCAAGTCGTGCACGAGTTCCTCGAACCGAAACTTTACATGCGTGGCACGAACCGCGACGACGCAGACCTCGTACTCGCGACATTCGCCTACACGGAGCGCTGTGCTGCAACCAGCGAACTGCAGCTCGTCGTCGAGCACCTCGACCGTACTGGACTGCGTATGTGTGCATGTGTGATTACGCAATCAAGCGCTTATACTGTCGCATTGCTGTTTGGGTGCACGAAAGAACTGACTGCGTGACTGCATACGCTCGCATACATCAGTGGCGTTCCAGCAGCGCGAGAAGCCAACGGCGAGCGTCTTGCAGCGCTTCGTCCCCACGCGCTCGGGCTACAACCACGCGCTGCAGTCCGTGTTTACGCCCGAGCAGTGCGTCGTGCGCAAGTGCATCAACGCGCACTTGCTCGCCGACACGCGCGTGAGTCTCACGGAGCGCACGATCACGTTTGAAGCGAACGAACGCGACCTGCGTGCGCGTACGTGTGTATCGTACGTCACTCTGTTTGTCATTCGCCATGCACTGCTTTTGAATTGGTGTCATGGATCGCTCATGCGCCGTGCATTCGCCTTATAACGGTAGGTGACGTGACAATCAAGGAGCTACAGCGTCGCATCGAGCGCATTCACGTCGAGATCAGCAGTCACTTGGAGAAGATCGTGGGGAAAGAGATCGTCCGGCACGTCGCGTACTTCAAAGTGCGTGGTTGTGATTGCGTAAACAGTCGCAGCAGTTGCCGTTTTTGGATAGTAGACACTGACGCATCTATCAGGTCGGCGCAGACGATCTAATCTACTTGTTGTGGAGCTCGATGGTGTCGTTTGAGCCACCCGGGAAGACGTTTGCAAAACACTATCGCCTGGCGCTTGCCAGTAGCGATCGACAGCGCCAACGTGTGCAAACGCTTGCAAGTAGCGACGCCAGCAGGTGTATTGGGCTCCACACACAACTCAAGAGCTGCCCGGTGTGTCACCGTGTGCTGCAACGGTCGCAAGTCGACTTTCTGGTGCGTTGTGCGTCGAGGCGGCGCCGCTTGCTTGTCGCACGGCTCGTGGGAGGAGCGACTGACGCATTGCCGACACCAAACAGGTGACGTACAAAGCGCTCATTCGCTACGCAGAGAACGAAGTGAGTCGCGTGCGCGCGCGCGACGGCCAGGCGCTCGTGCCTGCGATCATGCTCGAGATCTGCGGCCCGATGAAGAGAATGCGCTTTGAGCAGCTCAAGACGGACGCAACGTTCCTGTGCGTTGTGATTGCTGTGTTCTCGGCGTCTACAAAAGCAAGACATGTAGTATCCGTATCACTGACATGCGCTCTCACGGTCTCACACTCGCTCGTGTGCTGTATAACGGTCGTCTGTATGTGTGCATGGACGATAGCTACCAGACGATCCAGCTCTGTCACGCGTGTTCGTTGGCCGTCAACGCTCGACAGATCGAGGCAGTGACAACAACAAAGCAAGCAGTCGATCATGGAGGCACGGGGACGTTTTTGTCATCGTCCAGTCGAGTGCGCGCGCCAGCACCACCACGACGGACGGCATCCACGCAAGCGATCGAAGGAGTGACGGATACAACTACGACGGATGTCGTTGCGTCACCGTCGCCGCCTGTATCAATGCGACAGTCAGCGCACACGCTGTTTTGGGGACGCGCTGAGCGCGCAGCAAAGGCGCGAGCAGACGCTCTAGTGGCGAACAAGACGACTGCAAAAGCGCGACCGTTCTCAGCCGACATCCCACGCCTGCGGCTCCAGCGCAGCAACAGTAGCAGCAGCAGCAGCACAAGAGCAGGCAAGAGCACGCACAGTAGTCGAGAATATGCGCGCCACGTCGCGCAGTTGCCCCCGCACGTGCATGGCGCCGTCGCGACTGGTGCAAGTAGCGTCGAACGCACGAGCGCACGTGGCGCAAGCTTCGAGGCAATTGCGCAGCATCTGCAGCAGCGGTACCATCGGCCGTCGCTGCGGTTCGCACTCGCACAGTGCAACGTCTTCCCCGTCGATGCGAGTGTGCCACTAAGCGTCCTGCGTTGTATCTGTGGTCCTGAACACGTTGCTGCGATCGCAAGCAACGTACGTGGCTGACGTACTAGTCTATAGACTGCTGCGATGGTAGCGAGGACGATAGCAATAGCTCACGCACTCATGTTTGGTGAACATGATGATGACGCATCGTTCGTAGTGGACCGCGCTGTGCAAGTCGCGCGGCGACAGCAGCGACGTGGCTGCGATTGACATTGACGCGTTCGACGGGTTGCTCCTCGAAGCACTTGCAAAGAGCGTTCCGTTTCCTCCAACTAGTGCAGCGCCATTCGCAGTGCCGAGGCGACCGACTGTTGCTTCCACTATCACTAGCAGCAGCAGCTGTAGTAGCACTGCATCCACTACACGAACGCTTTCTCTGCATGTTCCGACACGACCGAGTCGTCCAAGGAGCTCAGGGGCTGTGCCGACAGCGTCGTCGTCACGAATAGGTTGCTTTGCTGCTGGCCGCACATCGTTTGGTGCTGTATCCGCGACACCACTCGGCAGTGAGCAACCACAGCGAATACGTTGCGCCCGTGAATGCAACGAGAGTCATCGACAGATGGAGCTGTCGGCACACGACGCCCCACGATCCTTGCGGGTCGAACTGACAGCGAACGGACAGCACGAAGCCGCGGACACTGCATTGCCACACACAGCAGTCGCTGCACCGAAACACCCAGCAGTCGCTGCATCGAAATACCCAGCAGTCGCGGAGACGAGGTTGTTGCCGTCTTGCCAAGACGTCCAATTGCAAACGCCATCGTCACACCAAGACGTGCGCTTGCAAACGCCATCGTCACGACACGAGACGCCATGTGATCGCTCCTTGGACGTCGAGCTGTCGCTGGATGAGCTGCGCGTGCTAGAAGCCGCATTGCAGTGGTAAGGGATGTGTCCATCGAACGTGAATAAAGCAGCATTGGCTGTGGCATAGCTGTGGCATAGCTGTGGCATAGCCGGAGCGAGTGCAGAGAGTGCAAGTCCCGCAAGACAGCAGATGGCACGCAAACAAGTCACTTTTTGCAAGTCAATTTCAATGCAATGCCATTTGACGTGCACGGAGTGAGCCATTTGATAGCATTTTGATTCGCAGCCAGTCGTTTTGTCGTCCTCAAATTGAGCTGGTCGCTTTTTTCCTCGCTGCCGACGTCATTTCCCAGATCCCTCGGATACGCGCACGTGCTTTTGTCTGCTCGACTCGCCACACACACACACACACACTCGACAACGATGGCCGACTTTAGCCCCGAGCAGCTCGAAGCGTGCCTGCTGCAGCTCACGCACCCGGACACGGAGCAGATCAAGCAAGCCGAGGCGGCGATCAAGGTGTACGTCAAGATGATCTCGTCGGTCGGCGGCCTCATGACGCAGCTCCAGCTGTCTGGCAAGCCCGAGGTGCGCCAGCTCGCGGCGCTCATGCTGCGCAAGAAGCTGTTCAAGCACTGGCCAAAGCTCGACGCTGCGACGCAAGCCGGCGTGAAGCAAGCGCTGCTCGCGCGCGCGGTCGAAGAGCCCGTTGCAGTCGTGCGCTCGGCGGTCGCGACGCTCATCAGCAGCCTCGCGGTCCACGAAGTGCCGACTGGCAAGTGGCCAGAACTCATGGTGTTCATCAACACGTGCGCATCGAGCGCGAGCGACGACCAGCGCGAAGTGGCGATGAAGCTGCTGCAGCTGCTGAGCGAGTCGATGGGGACGCACTTGCAGCCGCACTTTACGGACCTCAAGACGCTCTACGCGGCGGGCTTGCAGGACCCACAGAGCCTCAAGGTCCGCGTCGCGTCGATGCGCGCTGCGTGTGCGATCGTCGAGTTCCTCGAAGAGGCCGACTTGCGGCAGTTCCAGACGCTCGTGCCGCTGCAGATCCAGGTCTTGCAGCAGTGCGTCGTGAACGGCGCGGAGCCAGAGGCCGTCGAGTTCCTCGACGTCTTCTCGGAGATTGCATCGCACCCGTTCCCGATCCTCGACCAGTCGTTCCCGGCGTTCATTGAGCTGTTGCTCCAGGTTATCGTCCACACGACCCTCGAAGTCAGCACGCGCGCGTCGGCGTCGTACGCGCTTGGCGAGTTCCTCAAGAAGAAACCCAAGACGATCGGCAAGAAGCAGCTCGTCGGGAAGATCTTCACGACGATGCTCGACATTGTCGCGAGTGACGACGACGTCTCGTGTGGGTTGATCTCAAACTTGCTCGAACGCGACAGCAAGGACGCGAACGCAACGGACGACGACGACGAGGACGAGTCGCCCGGCCACCTCGCACAGCAGACGCTCGACAGCCTGGCGCTCAGTGTGCCGGCGAAGTACTTGAACGCGACGGTGTTTGGCGTCTGCAACGACTACATCACGTCGCCCGATGCGCGGAAGCGCAAAGCCGGCGTGTTGGCGCTCGGGATCTTGTCGGAAGGCTGCTGCGAGTTCATGTGCGAGAACGTCAAGGAGCTGTTGCCAGCGGTCTACCGCGTCGCGCAGGACCCGGACCAGAAGGTCCGCGAAGCCGCGTGCTTTGCGCTCGGCCAGTTTGCCGAGTTCCTCCAGCCAAACATCACGGACCACTACACCGACATCTTGCCGATCGGTATTGCGCTGCTCGACGACAGCACGAACGCGATCAAAGCGACGGCGCTGTACGTGCTCGACGAGATCACGCAGAGCATGGAGAGTCACCAGGTGCTGCCGTACCTCGACACGCTTGTGACGAAGCTCGTGACCGTGCTGCGAACGTCGACGCCACAACTCCAAAAGATGGCGCTCGATGCGCTTGGGTCGATCGCGATCGGCGCCAAGGACGCGTTCTTGCCGTACTTCCAGTCGGTCGCAGAGCTGATTCAGCACTTTTGGAGCATCACGGACCCGAAACACTTTTTCCTCCGTGGCGCAGCGATCGAGTGCCTCGGGTACTTGGCGACGGCGCTCGGGAAGGACGCGTTCCGGCCGTACTTGGCGCAGTCGATGCCGTTTGTGTTTGCGTCGTTTGAGCTCGATGACTCGGAGCTCAAGGAGCAAGCGTTTGTGTACTTTATCAACATCACGAGCATCTTCAAGGACGAGTTTGCGCCGTTCTTGGAGACCGCTGCGATGCACGTGCTCCACGAGATCGAGAGCGACGAAGGCTTGCGCCTCGTCGACAACGAAGACAACGTGCTCGACAGCTTTGATCTGGACGACGACGAGGACGACGACGACGAAGACGACGACGGCGTCATGCGCCACGTGAGCATCCGCACGGACGCACTGAACGCGAAGGTCCGCGCCGTGGCAGCGGTCGAAGAGATGGCGCTGAACTGCGGCGCGATCTTTGAGCGGTACATCCCCAAGTTCTTGGAAGCGCTTGCGCCACTGATCGCGTACATCCACGAAGACGTGCGCGCCGGCGTTGCGGAAGCGCTTGCTGCACTCGTAATTTGCTCGTTCGATGCGTCGCACCCAGGCAGCGTCGACACGCAGGCGTGGACGCAAGGCGACGTGAACAAGGCGCTGCTGTCGGGCAACAACACGGTCATTCTCGACGCAGTCATGAAGAGCCTCGTCGACGACTTGCTCGATGACCCGGAGGAGATCGTCGTGGAGAAAGCGTTCAACGCGATCAAAGCGATCTCGGCGCGCGTCGGACCCGTGGCGACGGCCGACCACCTCGGCGAGATCGCGCGCATGGTCCAGGCCGTGCTCACGCACACGCACGTGTGCCAAGCGACCGCTGAAGACGAGGACGACGAGGACGAGGACGTCGAAGGCGGTTCCGTGTTGGAATCTGCGTCCGAGCTCATCGGCGTGCTCGGCAAGTGCTACGGCCCGCAGTTCCACGCGACGTTCCAGGAGCTGTTCCCGCACTTGCTGGCGTTCGCGACGGGTCTCCGTGCGTCGCGCGACCGCGCAGCAGCGGTCGGGTGCTTTGCCGAAGTCTTGCGCGAACTCGGACCTGCGAGCCTCGGGTTCGTCGAAGCCGTGTTCCCCGTCACGATCCAGGGCTTGGCGTCCGACAACTATGTGCTGAAAGCCAACAGTGCGTTCTGCGTCGGGATCCTCGCAGAGATCAGCGGCGACAAGATGTACCCGGCATACGAGCAGATCTTGCACGCGCTGCGTCCGCTATTTGTCGCCGACGGCAGCGACGACGTCGTGGTCGACAATGCGTGCGCCGCAGTCGCGCGCTTGATCCTCGCGGGCGTGAGCGCCGTGCCGCTCGAGCACGTGCTGCCGGTGCTGCTCGGCGCGATGCCGCTCAAGGCCGACTTTGACGAGAGCCCGGTCGTGTTTGCGTGCCTGAACGGCCTCGTGAAGACGCAGAACGCGGCAGTCGTGGCGTTCGTGCCGCAGATCATTGAAGTGTACGCCAAGGCGCTGCTGCCCGACTCGAGCGTCGACGAGAGCGAACAGGCGGAGATCAAAGTGTGCGTCCGCGGTCTGTTTGGTCTGTTTGGTGAGCAGATCAAGGAGGTCGCCGCGCAGCTGAGCCCCGAGCTCCAGGCAGCACTTGGGTCGGCGCTGCAGTAAGTTTTGCAGAGTGCCACGCGAGTAAAAAGTTGTAGGACGAGGACACGAGTGTGTTTGGTGTGTGTGACTTGATGAGCATCGCAAGAAGAAAGATGGATGTGATGATTTGTATAGACGATCTATTTTGCCAGTTGTGTCCTGTGCTCCTACACACATGCCATCGATAGCCTACTTGTTGCCTGAATACATCACCACCGCCGCCTATCTATCTATTGCTGGCCTTGGAGCAAGAATGCGCGCAGGAGCTCGAGTGACTTGTAGCGGTGCGAGATCGAGTTCTTCGTCGCTTTGTCCATCTCGGCGTACGTCGTGTCGTAACCATCGGGCTGGAAGATCGGGTCCCACCCAAAGTTCGCGGGTCCGCGTGCCGGGACGATCACACCGGGCGTCTGACCGACAAAGATTTTGGGGTCCGCGTCATCGGCGCCAGTCGCGAATGCAAAGATGCACTGCGCGTACGCCGACTTGTCGGGGTACGCTGCGAGCAAGTTGTTCAGCCCGTCGTGGCCCGTCTTGTCGAGGAACCACTTGACGTACGGCCCAGGGAGCCCTGCGAGTGCGTTGAAGCACAGCGACGTGTCCTCGACGAGCACTGGGCCGTTCACTTGCTTCGCGGCGAGGCGGCACTTTTCCTTGGCAATGTCCGCCGGCTCGCCCTGCAGCTCGGGGAGGTCGACTGCTTGGTTGCGCAGCTCGAACGGGAAGTCCGCGCCGAGGATCGCGACGACCTCGGCAAGCTTGTTGCGGTTGCCGGTCACGAACGTCACCACTGGTTTGCTCGCCATGTTTGCTTTTGTTGTGTCGATTGATTTGAGTTACGGTTAGTAAAATGACAAATTGTGAATTGTGTGGATTGTTTGTGCCACACAAACGTCCGCGAAAGGTTGCAAACACGCGCAAAGTCGAGCAAACGACGTCTACAATCGACCTCGACTCAAAGTTGTCGTCACACAATTCACACTTGCACGATGCTGCCTGCGTTCCAGCTCCACTTGCACCAACCCGTGCTCGAGCGCGTCGCGCAAGTTGGCAAGTTTGACGGCAAGCACCCGTCACTTGCGTGCGGCACGACTGCCGGCAAGGTATTTATCCACTCCCCAAACGAACGCAACGACGGCGGCATCGAAGACTCGGAGCAGAACGTGCGGTTCCTCAAGATCAACCGCAAGATCTCGGCGCTGTGCGCCGGCAAGTTTGCGGACTCGGATCCGGGCGACACGCTCGTTGTAGGTACGCAGGCGAGTTTGCTCGCATATAACGTCGAGAAGAACTCGGATATCTTCTACAAAGACGTCCCGGATGGCGTCAACACGATGTTGTTTGCGCCAGCCCCAGCAATGAAGATGAGCTCTGCTGCGCCGTCCCAGATGGTCGTCGTTGGGGGCAACTGTTCGCTCCAGGGCTTTGGGTACGACGGCAGCGAGCTCTTCTGGACAGTCACGGGCGACAACGTCCGCGCAATGGCGCTCTCAGACGTCACAGGTCACGGCCGCGACGAACTCGTCGTCGGTTCCGATGACTTTGAGATACGCGCGTTCCAGAACGAAGAGACGGTGTATGAGTGCACTGAGACGAGCGCAGTGCTCGCGCTCGCGCCGCTGCAGAAGCACATGTTTGGCTACGCGCTGCAGAACGGCACGGTCGGTGTGTACAAGGGCAAGCACCGTGCGTGGCGTGTCAAGTCCAAGAACACGCCAACTGCGATCCACGCATTCGACATCAATGGCGACGGCGAGAAGGAGATCATGATTGGCTGGAGCAACGGCAAGTTCGAGTCGCGCAAGGTCACAAATGGCGAAGTTGTGCACAAGGACGTGTTCACGTCGCCGGTTGCAGCGCTCGTGACTGCCGACTACCGCATGGACGGCAACGACGAGATCATCTGCTGCGCGGCAGATGGCGAGATCCGTGGGTATGTCATGGCCACGGGTGAGATCCCCGCTACGACGGTAGTCACTGACCGCGCCGTGAGCGAAGAGAAAGAGGTCGCCAAGCTGTCCAAGTACAAGACTGGCCTTCAACTCGAGCTCAAAGCACTCGAAGCAACGAATAGTGCGAGCGCTGCCGGTAAGAGCGTCAAGACGGCAGGGCTGCGCATCAAAGCTGACACGAAGATCCGCATTCGGTCGACTGCGACAAAGTCATCGAGCGCCTTTGAGCTCCAAATCTCGACCGAGAACGAGAGCGTGATCAAGATGGTCGCGCTGTACGAGTACGACACTGGCATCTTTGACGGTGAGTCGCTCGTCATTCGGCCGCCGACGGTGCTGTCGACAGTCACGATCCCGCTTCAGCTGACAAAGTACGTTCCTGCAAAGCTCGATATCAAAGTGCTCGTCGGCGCGCGCGGCAACAACTCGACGTTCCACGTCTTTGAGGCGTCGTACAAGCTCCCAAAGTTCGCCATGTTTTTGCAGCTGATCGAAGCGCCAGCGACGTTGCCGCGCGGCAGCGTGCGCTTCAAGACACCGGTCAAGACAGCGATCATGTGCTCGTGGATTGAGACCGCGTTCACGCTCAACACACCGTGTCCGGACATCCCAAATGTCGACCTATCGTTCAAGTCGTTCAAGGACGGCAGCGCGCTGCGCATTGCGATCACGTCGACGGAGACGACGATCCAGACCGACGATATGGACCTCGCTGCGGAGCTCGTGCAGGACATGTGCTTGCATCTCGAGTGGCGCGAACTCGAGTCGACAGTGGACTTCCCACGGCAGATGGACGACTTCAAGAGTTTGCTCATGCGCGTCGACGAGTGCAACGCGATTCGGCTCAAGCTCACGGGCGAGATGGCGGACGACTCGAACCAAGTCAAGAGTCTCATCATCCGCGCCGAAGACGCACGGATCCTCAACGACATGTACGTTTATGTCGTGTGTCTACTTGTCTGTTGATATGCAATTCTGTCCCTCTCCATCACGTGCTGATGCGTTTGAGCAACCACATAGGAGCCGCATGCGGAGGTACTACGCGGAGCTCTTTACGCTCAATAATCAGCTCCTGGGCGAGTACACGAAGCGCAGCACGAATCACCAAGCGCTCCTCGATGCGCTCAAGGACGTCAACAGCATGATCCAGCTCGCAGCGCGTCTGCGCTTTGGCACTGCCAAGTCGACCGTCGTCGCTGCGTGTCGCAAAGCGATCAAGAACAGCAACATCCATGCGCTGTTCTACATTGTCAAGACAGGGAAAGAGGAGCACACGTAGTCGTAGTCGTAGGATCACGTAGAGAAGCGAACGGTAGAGTGCAGTGCGTAGTTTCGAGCACGACATCTCGCAGTTCTAGCAGAACGAGCACCAGTGACAGCATTCATAGTCGCGTGCGTCGGCGACTGACGTTCGCGGCGTCGTCCTCAGGGCTCCATCCGACTAGTCGCTTGCGCTTCTCACCAGCTAAACTACTGCTATCGTCATCGATGTCGTCCTCTTCCCCAGCGCCATAGTGATTGCTAGCGTGATAACGAGCGCCGTGGTCGAGGCGCGTTCGTGAGTTCGGCGTCGCAGCAAGTGCCATCATCTCTTCATCAAACGCAATGCGCCGAACGATCCGCGGCGTCCGGTCGCGCGGCACTTCTCGGTAGTTTGTCGTCGTATTGAGTCCTGCCGCGGCAGCAGCTACTGCGTGAGCAGCCTCATGTGATGGTTCTGTGCGCCGTCCCGTGATGAACGCTCGGCGCTGCATCGCCTCCTGCATCGCCTGTGTCGCCTGGTGCTGCTGCGCGTAGAACGGCTGCGCTGGCGCTTGCTGCTGTGGCTGCGACGCTCTCGCAACAGTCGCAGCAACAGGGTAGAACGGATGTGCGATCGTCGCACTGCCGCCGCGTGCAAGCGGTCGGCCGCCAAACGCAGCAGCGATCGTGCGCTCGACATCTGCGTGCTCGTCACCGACGCTCGCGTGGGCAAACGTCATGCGGTGCTGCTGCGCTTGCCGGTCGACGGGACTGCGTGGTCGTCGGTGGCGAATCGAATCGAGAAACTCTTCGTCACTGTCGTCAAACAGATTCGGTTGCGTCGGCACCACGAACTGCGAGATCGACCGATGCGTCGTCGAATGACTTGCAAACGCTTCGCTTTCTTTGTGCTCTTCGTTGTCGTCGTCGCTGTCGTGAGACGCTCGCTGCTGCTGCTGCGGCTGTGCGAACGATGGCGGAGCGAGTGGAGGAAGCGCGTCAACGTTGTCGTTGTTGCCGTCGTCGTCGTTGTTGTGCAGAGCCCGCTGGTCGGTGCCAGCCGAGACAACGGGTTGCAGTGTCGCCGTCGCGGTAGCAGCACGCTCGCTACGTTTCTCGAGCGGCGTGTCGTCGTCGCGCAATCCGTACCGAAGACGCGGTAGCTGGCGCTTCGTCAGCGTATCGAGCAGCTGCGACCGAGCGCTTCCATGCGCCGACTGCTGCCGCTCGAGTGCCGCGCGCGCACTCATCGCTGCCGACGGCACTGGCGTTGCTGTGGACGTTGATGTTGCTGATGGCACTACCGTCGATGCTGTAACAGTTGATGGCGTTGCTATGGATGCTGATGACGTCGGCACTGGCGTTGCTGTGGACACAAATGTTGGTGGTGGCGATCGTGCTGCAGCGCTGGTCGCACGAGCGCCAGCAGCAATCGAAGCGTGCGTGTCGACGGTGCGTGTTTGCGATATGGGCTGCGCTTGCGAGACTGACTCTGTGGTGGTGGTGGACGCCTCCGACAACGACGTTGGCTGCTGCAGTCGCGACCGCAGCAGCGTTGCACCGACAGCGCTGACCTGTTTGTAGACCGTACTGGGCTCTTGGTCTGCGGAACGAAGCACGGGCTCTCGCTGTCGTCTCGTCTCGCTGCTGCTGCGCACAGTCGACGGCGTGGACACTGCGACGCTCTTCCCGCCACGCCGCTGCAAGCGCTCAGATGACGGCGATGCGTGTAATGAGTTAGCGGAGCGTTTAATCGGCGCTGCTTTGGTACTCGACTGGCGCTGCGCAAGTAGTTGTGCACGTACATAGAGAATCGCTACATCTGTGAGCATGCGCATCTGCAGCAAACAACACTCAGCATGTTTGTCAAGCACGTACTAGTGCGTCCACAGATTTGCGGCGCTGTTTCTTTGCATCCGATGCAGCGCGTTGCAGTTCGCGGATGCGTGCGCCAAGCTGCGCCTTTTGCTGCATGAACGCTGCATGGGGGAGCGGACGCGGCGTTGCGCGTGCAAACACGAGCGCATCTGGTAGCACGAGCC
>JAADXH010000468.1:0-22458 GCA_023337595.1 Globisporangium camurandrum
ACAACGACCCAACTGATTGCGTTGAGGTAGTTGTCGTGGACACTGCAACCCTGCTCGAAGCGTTGCGTTGCGCACGCCCACTACCTCCACGTGAACACTTGGATCGTTGCTGCATCGCTGATGCCAGCCGCCTCTACACAGCATAGCCACTAGCGCATTAGCCTGTCATGCACGTTAATGACTCTTACTAAATGTATTTAATTCACAAAACTTCTTTATGATATAGTCAAAAAATAAATCATTATTCAAAAGATCACGCAAATCAAGCGCGTCATCGCCTTCGCCTCCTACGCTCTACCACTGCCTCCCCATTCATGACACGACGTCGGCCTTTCGACGCAAGTGGCCACTCCCAGGAGGCGCCGTCGCGTAACTCACGATCGACTGCCGGCGTCGTTCATCTGCGAGCTCCATCTCCAACAGCTGGACAATGTCCTCAAAGCTCGGACGCCGAGGTGCACTCTCGTGCCAACAGCGACGCATGATCTTTGCAAACAGCGTCGGGCAGTCGTCGGGGATCGCAGGGCGATGGCCACTCAGCACGGCCTCGGACAGCGCCAAAACGCTCCCAGGAATGTCGACGTACGGCACTTGGCACGTGTAGAGCTGCCAGCACATGATCCCAAAGCTATAGACGTCGACTTTGACCGAATACTCGGACGTCGCTTCGTCCTGCAACACTTCCGGTGCCTATTTATGTAGTTAATTGTGTAAGTGGTACATAAAAGAGCCATATGTGAGTCGCTGTGGGTTACAAAAAAAGCCACTGGCTATAAAAGAACGTACGGCCCAGCACGCGCTCCCAATGTTCGTCGTCATCTGGAGCGTCAAGTCCGCAGACGGAAAGAAATCCGGTCGTTGGTGCCGCACGAGCTCTTTCTTGCGAAACAAACGCGATTCGCCAAAGTCTGCGACTTTCAACATCTCCTGATCCGAGTCAAAGATACAGTTCAGCGGCTTCAGGTCGCTGTTTTAGGACATAAAAGAGCCAGTTTGCGTCAGTTTTCTCACTAATAGACCTACCCAAGCCACAAGACAAACGTACCGGTGGATGATCGGGACCGGCAAGCCATGGAGGAACCGCATGCCCATTGCAATCATGTGGGCGTAGCGCAACACGGTCTCGTACGGCAAGCTCGCGTTTGCATCCAGTACATCCTGGAGCGTCCCACCGCCCAGATACTCGTACACGATGTACAAATTGCTGCCGCTCGTATAACAACCGTACGTCATCATGACGCACGGATGCTGGAGCTTGGACGACAAATACGCTTCTTCTTTCATCTGGTCGAGACACTCGAATTGCGTATGTTTGAACGTCTTGACTGCGACGTCAACTTTCCGTGCGAGTGCGGCATCCAACGCACTCCCTTGTCGCCACGTCGCTTTCAACACGAGCGCAAACGTGCCTTCGCCCAAGATATTCACGGGATCTTCAAACTCGACGCTATGCGGATCGATCGTCTTGAGCGACAAGCCGAAATCAAACGCTTTGCGACATCGATGGAAATTCGTAAGCGTAATCACCGCCGTGCCGACGCCCAAAACGTCAAACAGCGACTGCAAGACAAAAAACAGCAACGCCAGATCGTGCTGCGCGGTCCGGCGCTCGGCAACATTCGGGTTCGCAATCCCAGTCAACGTAATCAAACTGCCCCAACACACAAAGAACAGTACGAGGTACGACCGGGCGACTTTATTGAGCCGCCCGGTCGCCGACATTGGGTACGATTCACCGATCGTGCGCTTGAACCGGACGTAAAAGATGAAATTAAAGCCAAACGCCAGCAGCGGGTAGTACACATACAGGATCAAGCGGCACGTCGGGTCCAAGCACGGTTCACTGGCTTCGCTCCCGCCACCAGCTTCCGTACTCTTGCGGTAGCCAACGAGCGAGAGCGTAATTGCACCCAGAAGCGACAGCAGCATGACGTTGACTGTGTACGTCCGGTAGCGCTGCTTTGCACTATGGGAGTCCAACAGCACGTCGGCAAACGACACGACACTGCGGTACATGTTGAATGCGATCGCACACGCAAATGAGATCTGCCCAAAGTTGAAGAATGACTCGGCCATACAAAACCCAAGTGCTGCAGCATCTGGGGAGTTGGAAAAAACAAACTGGACGCGCAAGAGCGACGTGATCCAATAGCCGCACTGTGCAACACTCAATTCCAACACGAGCGGCAACGAGTACGTCCGAAACGATCGGAACGTCACGTGCATCCCAATCACCACGAGCGACATCCAGAGCGACAGCGACATGAGCACGCAGTGGACGTACGTATACGCCTGTTGTGCTCTTGTTGGGATCGGACGGACGCTGCTGGCGCCATCGCTAGAGCTGCTACTAGAGCCAGAACTGCTGGAAGACGACGTGCGGTTGTTCACGAGGTCGATGCCAGAACGCGCCGATCGTGGCGGAAGCGTCCCGTTCATTGCTTCGTATAGTGGACTGTCGCGTGCGAGTGTCGTTACGGGCGCAGGCGTTGCTGCGGTCGTCGGTAGCGGCGTCATGTGTGTGGTAGAAGACGCGCTAGCAGCAGCAGCGTCGGCTTTCGTCTGTGCGTCCAAGCCGTTCGTCGCAATCAATACAGCAGCGACGACAAAGCCTGACAGCGTCGCGCCCAAACAGAGCATGAACAGCCACAATTTGCGTCGCGTCCTTGCTAAATGCGCACGTTTCTCGAGCTGCTTGGCGCGCAGTGCGTCCTGCGTCACGCGGCGTTGTTTCCGGCGTCGATGCCGTGCGTCTGGATCATTAGGTAGTGCAGCAGTCGAGGGATTCGAGTCGCCCGTGTCGGTACCGACGACCGGTCGGTCAGTCAACAACTCGAGCTGTGCGCGCTCAGCGGCGGAGAGCGACGGTTGTACAAACTGACTCGGTGTCTCGAGCTGTGCGAGGTACATCGCTTCTTCGATCGTCAGTTCGTCGTTCGAGCCGCTGCGGCTCCGCACAGTCGGTGACGGCACTTCCAAAGTCGCGCCGACGCCAGTGCCGTTGTTGTTGTGGTCGGTCATGCGCATCGATGACGACTGGCGGTTCGACGACAGTGACGACGAGTACGACTCGAGGAGACTCCGGACGTAGAGTTCTTGGTCGAGTTGCTGTTGCTGGGCGTCGCGCTGTATCCGCTTGCTCGTGTCGCGCCGTTGCGGCACGACCTTGTGCCACCAGCGCGTGTATTGCGGCCCGTCGGGTGCGACTGTGCGTGCGGGGAAGAGTTCAGTGGCGCTGCTGTTGCTGCTATCGATCGGCGTCGTCGCGTGTGACGACGATGCGAACGACGACAGCGTCGTTGCGGGTATGGACGAGGTCGGCAAAGGCGCTGCGCGCGTCGTCATGAATCGACTGATGCTGCTCATGCTCGTAGGGACCGTCGGTCGGATGGTCGCCGCTGCGACGGTCGTGCCGGCAGCGATCGTTGCTGAAGTTGGTGGCGCAGCGCTCCCGCCTGCAATATACGTGAGCGACCCGCGCTCGCGACTGAGTGTCGCCGATGGCGCGGGTGGCGTCTTGGATGGAATGGTTGGCGCTTTCGCCTTGTGCTTGTAAGATGTGGAAGACGAAGAAGAAGAGGGATGTTTGTGTTTGAAGCGATGTGGATTTGTTGTCGAAGACTCGGTCGCGTGTGTGTTTGCGCGCTGGTTATGGCGTTGCTGGCGTCGACGAGTGTGAGCATCCGGGGCGGTCGCTGTCGTCGGCGAGTAGTTCGCGCGGTAGCTGTCGTTGTCGTCGCTACTGCTAGCTGCTGCTGTTGTCGTGGCGGGTGTTGTGTTTACACTCAAGTCTGTCGGTTGTTGCTGCTGCTGCTCTGCTGTTGTGAATGGCGCAGCTCGAAACGCGTTGAGGTCATTCATGGTTCGCGCAGTCGCTTGTCGGCATTCAGCCTCGCACGTCGGCGACACTATCGCGTACACTATCTCCCTCGTCGTTGTTGCTGTTGGCGTGCCGCCCTCGTTGAGGTCGTCAAACGAAGGTCGCTATGAGCGCGTGGGTGAGCGGGGTCTGCGCGATACACAAGCCGAACGAGTCAAACGAACCTGCTGTATGTAAAACAAGCTCAAAAAAGCATCGATTTCCTTCCCGCAAGACGCGAATTTTCGCTTTCCATGTCGATGAAGTAACACGAATAGCTCTGACTTTCTTTGCAAAACCTCAAAAGTAACACTTTTGTTCGTCGACAACATTGAGCTTTCTGCGATGTGCACATTTGATGACCTCAGGAAACTAAAATCATTATCGAAATATGGACGCAAAGCGAAAGTTTAGATAACGGAACGTATATATGAGCGCGTTCATGCGCTGTGGCACGCTCATTCTTTTTGTACCATTTCATTTCATTCGTACACAATTTCAATGTCTAACATAAAATTTGCTAAATTAAGTGATCATTCATGAGAATCGCGCCAGTGTACTGTATCATAACTTCGTAAATCGATCTCAACTACATTATAATATACGCAGCGCCAAAGCCTCAATTCGACAACCATTGAGTAAGTGATAACAACAATAATAGATGGAGATAAAATAATAGGAAAGTACCAGTGTATCTTACTCAAAATCGAGTATTAATTTGATTGCTCCAGTTAACATTCTGAACATTGCATAAAAATGAATATCAACAAAAACAGCTGCCAAGGCACAGTTCGAATTGCAAACTCGTAAAATGCACATATATTTACAATTACTACCTCTCTCACACAACATGTCGTCAATTGCCAAGTTATGTGGCAATCAATACATTTGTGGTTATTGACTGTGAGTAATAATGTCCTTTTTTAACTTGTCGACGAAATTTGCTCATGTCATTGGCAAACAGCCACCAAAGTTAATTGTCATAAATATGTCCAATGCAAAAGTGATCGAGTTACGTAAAGCGCTTTGATTTCTGTATGCATGTTTATAACAAAATTATTAGAGCTGTAACAAACCATATTGACTGCGATATTGGCAGGACTTTAGATTTTCGTTAAGATAATGCGTTTCTTTACTGTGGGTGACCTGTCAACTAATATAAACCTCGAGATAAGTGGGTGTTAAAGAAACTAACAATTGCAACAAACAAGGAAAAATGAGTTGATGACACGAAAAAGAGCTATCTAGCATGCCCAGTTGCGTACAAATGTATGCAACCCTCAAGTTTGGAGCGCAATACACACTTGGACTGTCAACACGAATTTGTGACAGAGGTAGTGGTAGAATATACACAATTGATGCATACTCCTACGTGTCTAAGCTTGCAATGAGCACTGTCATAGATATTTTGCGTTGCGTTTTCCACACACGACGCTTAGCAGAAATCGACAACTGAAAACAAATACTTATATATAACACAAAAATGATGTATAAAGCACGGTAAATATTCGACTGGTCCGAAAATAATTGAATAAATACTAGAGTATTACTTTGCGCGAGCCAAAATCAGTAGTAGAGTCAAAAATAGCTCAGTCGAGCAGTCTACAATTGTAATGCATATCGTGTCACATATATTTGTGGTGTGTTGCAGCCAATATGTTCATATTTAGACAACACAAATAATGTTAGCATACTTTGATGATCTCAATTTCAAGGAGCTATAAAAAATATCAATAACTGTATCTACTATACGCAATATATTTTTTACAAAATGGTGCGAAACGGCGCAGTCATCGACACACGTACCTGCGCTAGGAACTCTGTGCATAATGTGCGTCGGCGCTCAGCCTATTTACGCACAAGTGACTTGTGCTTAGTAAAGCCAATGCAGGAGCAGTGACGCAGCACGACGATCGGTGTCGATACAAAATAGATTTGCAATTGACAATCTATTTTGAATTCTCATGATGTATTTCATATCGCTTTAGTGTTTTGTGATGCCAGTACGGTTGCCAAGAAATATCGACGCCACGATGCACGGATTCATTACGCGATTAATGAATGAGGAAGAGCACTACTTAGGTACAACTTGCGGGATCTTGCCAGCAACATAAATCACGCATCGCCTCCATCGCTTGCACAAAAGCACTCTCTAGATCCGCATCAACAGCACCTCTCACGTAATCGCGGTCGCAGGAAATGTTGCTAAATCACTTGAGCATGTTGTCAGCAGTTTGCTTTAGAGCTCGACGTCATCTCGTCCCACGCGTACACAGTGCACAGCATTGCAGTCAGCAATGTGCGATTTGCAATCTTCGTCATCGACCTGTGTTGTGGCGTCGTTATCACGTCGCCGCAAAAACGCAGATTCGAAAGAAAATTTGATGCCGGCATCTAACTGTTGTTTGGCGATGTCGTGTTCGGTGAGAGCTTGTGTAAACAATGTTCGTGGGCTTGCGTCGTCTGTTGTATGTGATGACGCATAACATTAACAGCGGCACCTCAACACAGCAATTGGATAGGGGACGAGCCGATGGAAAAGTTGAACTGTAGAGGGAGAGGACTGCGCAGTTGTTTATGGCAAACAACGATTCACAGCACACAAGCACCATGGTGGTCGATGAGATGCAAACATCTGGGCAAACTTATACATTTGGATGCAGCCCACGATCCTGTACAGACGCATGTATGATCGCAAACCCATGAACAAGCAAAAGTTCAGGCTGCAAACTAAAGCCACCGAAGATGTACATGCGACGTATGCGCGGCGAGATTGCACTGCTTGCTTGATTGCAAGCGCGGAGCAGTGCACGCGCGTAACGCTTGCGCTATTGTCGCGTGTTCTTCAATGCATGCTGCTGCCATGGATCAAAAACCAGAGCACGCGCAATTAATAAGAATGCCTTTACTCCATATTTTACCTTCATAAACGCAACACCATAGCGTCGCGGGACACTTAATCTGGTATGCAAAATCGAATGCTTGTCTACGATTGTCGCATGCCGAGCCAATACCGCTGCAGTCACAGGTACCGCTGTACGCCTTTGAACAAATGAGGTTCGCAATCGAGTAGACACATGGCGTATTCGTTGCGTCTTCGACCAAACGCGTCACTCTGCAGTACCGAGCGCCAAGAGCTCGACCTACGCAATCGGCCCATTTTGTTCGGGACACCGTCTTGAGTAGCGCGTCTACAGCGTCATAGAGATGCTTTTATTGAGCGTCTATGCACACAGCAGAGCGACACGGGCACACCGCGAGTCAGTCGCGCCGACGTACCCTACAGTGCAGCAACAAATTAGCGGTGCCGCAATCTTGCGTCCACTAAATGGCGCGCTATATTCCGTAGCAAAGTAAAATCGGGCGACTCCAACGACTCCGCAGTACCGGAAGTTCATTTACACTATTGGTGCTACGCTGTAGTCATGTGTACTATGTAATTGGACTCACATCAGTTTTACTTATCGCGTGAGCGAACAGCTGGACGGCACTGATCCCGTGTCTTAAAAAGCGCTGACTTTGGCAAAGGGAACTCTCACGAGGAGTGCCGATTGCCTTATCTGAGCTGTTTTGAGCCGAAGCGACTTGTGTGCTTGATGGTAAAAATTCAACTGCATTGAAAAACTGTTGTAGTTCCTGCGCTGCACTAGTACACCTTAAGGGCAATTACTGAATTTAGGAGTAAAATTTCATGCCTGCGTATAAAACCCACCGACTTGAACTTGAAGTCTAACAAAAAATTCTTTGCGACGTTATTAGCAGAAACCTCACACTCGAATCCAGACAAATACGCTCGACGCGTCACCCGTCGTGTTCACTCAAGAATACTTAAGATTAGGTGCCATCATTCCGGACATGATTACCACGTGTCCTATGATATCATCGAAAGACGTTACCAGTCCACATGGGTATCGGAGATATTACCGGTATCGCAACAGTTACTGCTACACATGGGGCACTAAGAGGTGATGTGTACCACACATATCAACATCTATGTAATGGCCCATTACACACTACAAGTACATGTAAAGATTGTCGTACAAATACAGCCATTCCTACAGCAGCTACTACTCGAGTGCATTTCCATGCGTTGTCAGAAGTTGCGACACAGCCATATTGACGAGCACGTGCACTGCCGAACACTTCAAAGCTTACATCAACATACCTGCTTGCCACAAATCTGACACAAACCATGCATTACAGTGCCAGGATTGTACTAATATGAGGACAAAGACATACTTATATTCTTTTAAATACGAGTCTGCAGCTGCGCCATCTATGATGCAGTACTTGTCAACATCGTTCCTGTACATTACCGTACTACAAGGAGCCCTCATCCGTGCCGATCTCGAAGTTCATAAGCTTATTACAAGCTCTGAAGTAAACAACGGACTTGTTGATGATATAGATCTCGCCGTGTTTGTAGTCAGACGTCGCATACTGTCAGACAATCCAAAACGGGTATACGACAAGCGAGCCGCAAGTGCCAGCTTCGCCGTGATTGATGCGTCTATACACTTGGTGACCTTTTTAATCACCCACAGCCAACCGTTGGAAAACGCAAAACTGTCAAATGTGCCCTTTCGCTGAACGAGCAAGTGCGTTAGGCATCTGATCATCGCTTCTGGTACAAAGATCGCTTTTGCGTTGGGTCTATCGATCCACTCAACTAACTTTTGCTTGAGCTGTAGATCAGCTGCGCACTCTGGTTGGACACGCGTCGAGCTGCAGTCGGTCACAGAAACTATGTCTGCTGTGTTAATCAACGCACGCATATTCACATACCTTCTGACACACACGCAATGTAGATCGTACGTATATGTTGCCTATTCAGCAGTGTTGATATGAATCCATGTCGGTTCCGCTACAGCCATGTCAGAATTGAATGGTGTTGAATCCTCGTGAGCAGACGCACACGTGACTTGTTTGGCATGGTGGAGCATGTTATCTCGTGTTGTGCAATTTGATATTTTCCTCAAATGGAAGTGTGTTAATCGCGTTATATACAGTACGGTATAATGAACCGTAATTTCTCTTTTGAGGATTCAATTACTGATTCATGTACTTGTAGACAATGTGATCGTGACACCCTTTCGTAAAGTCGAGTACTTCGTGAGAGGGCTAAACGTGTTGCTTTCATTTATTTCATAATTACTATTATTCCTTTCAGTTAGGGTGGTTACATGAGACTGTGTTTGGTGACCACCAAAATGCGAGATTGAAAAAAGTTGAAGTCGACAAAAAATACACAGATTTAAGTACTTAATATGATATTGAGAAACGAAGCATAAGTGACAAGCTCGAGCCAGCACGGTTTTTTTATGGTCTTACTTCGAATCCACCATCTTAATATAGATTTTCAAATACTATGTAGAGCAATATCATTATGAAATGAAATACAGCTTGCATATTTTCACCTTCCAATGATACGTTTAACAATTTCGAATGTAGAAGTCTTTTAATATTGTAGAGGATACGTATGGTAAGTCTAGTGCAAATACTGTCGCAGTCAATACTTGAAATTCATGGAAAATGGAAATTGTGTGGTTTTTCTGTGATTGCGAAGCACTTTTATACAATATGTATTCCTCTAAAATGAATGAATGCATACGAAATTTATCGATATGTGTGCTGTACTCGCTCACTGCATCCTCTCCTTGGCCTTTTTCGTCGCCATATTCATCGTTATCCCAGGGACTTAGTCAGAATAGGTATCGCGTACGACCGACGTCAAAAATGCGTACATTCCAATACTCACCATGGCGTCCATCATTTGCCCGGTGCTGTAGATGTGCGCGCTACCGATGCTGGAGTTGAATCCCCACTGCTGCTGTCAGGGATTACAAACCGATCAACGACACTCAATAGTTTTAAGCGCATCACTCGGCTGTTCACATAGATGCGGACGCGATCGATGGGTCCGGCGGTCGATCCCAACACGTTAGGGCTATGTTCAAGCCTGTGAAATGAGTTCTGCGGCTTAAACGCAAATTGAATACAACTCGTGCACGATAGTACGATGAAAGCCTGAGACTTGCCTTGAGTCGCAGCAGCTTAAATAACGCGTCTGCTATAAGTAAGCTATAATGTTGAAAGCTGAAGTACACTCCAACATTACAACACTGAAAAGTAAATGCGCCATATGAGCAAACCGCGGCTGTGCAACTTTAATGTTAGTAGTTGTAATCGCCTCGTATTCGATTTAGAGAATCGCGATGTTTCGAGGCTCGTTTGTTCGTTTTGTGTTCGGCAGTGTATGGTGGTCGCAAAGTTGAAAACCGTTGGGAAAAGTACATTACTTTTCGAACAACATTCATTCACGCCATTGCTTTAGTCAATGCCTCTGCCAGTTCGAGCGACTTCTCTTCTATCATCGTAGCTGTTTGTCGATGGCAAACACAGTAGCAAAGAGACGCGAGGGGTGGCCTGAAGCTCCAAATAGAGGTACTTCGTAATGGCTGTGCGCAGCTGCTGATGATAGCTTGTTGATATCATATGAGATTGCTTCATCAACGTCGTGCGGACTTTGCAACATTTTGGCTCGCACGAAGATTTAGCTAAAATATCATACAAAACGATTATACCATGCAACTTGTGTACGTGCTACCTTTCGAGTTCATTAAATTGGAATGTGACAACAGTTTAGCGAAAAAAATGTCAATAATATAACTCTAGTATCTTTGTAATATACGTCATACATAGTGATCCCACTGCCAAGAAACTTAGTGCGAGCATTAATCTATTACCGACACATACAAGGAACAAATATGAAGAAACACAAATAAATCGAAAAAACCTGCTTGTGTGCCAGATTTAAAACTTCGTCTTCCTTCAATCAGACGCGCAATTTTCGCTTGGCAAATTGATGGAGTAACGTGAATAGCTCTGTCTGGCTCTGCAGAACGCTCAAGAGTTACATTTTCTTGCATGCATCATTGATCTCGTAGCGTTGCTCCTTTTATAGTCTCATAATCAATATAAAGTCATATATGTGAAATTACAGAAGTAGGAAACATACGCGAAAACTTTCAATGCATGATTATTACAGGGGCTTACCAGTGGTACCATACCATGATCAGTGGAGTACTGATCGATACGTATTACTACTTCAGTATATCGTTATTGTGTAATACTTGCATAGTTGTAAACTGGATACAAGTTATATACCGCGATTGCTGCATACACCTAACCTTAACTTCAAAAAGGCTAATTCTATAGCACTAAACTATCGGTGATTGACTGCACATTTGTTTTTCAACAGTAATAAATAGTGATAAAAGTATAAGTATAGGATCGTATGAGCAGTGTTTCTGCGCGGTAAAACAACATAATATCAGTGGAGAACAACGCCAAAAAATATATAGTCACAATTAACTGAAGAATACATAACAGGTAATCATACAACAAGTTTGTGCGCAAGTCGCACAACAAACATGCAAACACTAGAACACACTATGTCACAAGCACACGCAGCGCGAGCAACTTCGATTGGTCGAGCAAATATATATTGTACCGGCACAAAGAGAGTGTTAAGTGGTAGTCAAATCAAAATCGGGATCCTTTACCGCAGCAAGGAAGTAGATAAATGTTATCCACCGCCACATAATGCTAAAACCAACAATTAATTACTGTTTCAAAATTACGGTCGCTATAGTGTACGTACGCTTACGAAAAACATTGCTTAAATAACTGCATTAACATTGCTCAAATGACTGCTTTAATCAGTCAGCGTAGCGAGTTAATTGGAACTTAGAAAAAACTCAAAATACGAAAGACAATATATATACTTGATGTCTTGGGTCCAAGGCTGCGATTCCTGCGTATGAGCTGTTATGGAGATGATTGACGGCTTTATCAAAAAGAGGGAACGTTTTCTAGATGCTTCGTTTGCTCAGTCGCTTACACCTTTAACAAAAAGTATCGGGCTTGTGTTTGTGTATGTCTTATTGTAATGTAAATATAGGTGCACCTAAAGTATATCTCAAATAAGTGATTACAAACGAATTTTACAATTTATGATGTGATTTTCATCTGACACACATCACACACGAAGAAATGCGTATGTGATAACTAATCGACACGTAACACATTTGGTCTGCTAAAGTAAACCGAACAAATGGCTGGTGTGTACTTACCTCGCTGGCAACAAAATCGTTATGGAAAGAGATTCAAGTCAATTTTTGTTTGACCAGATTGGACTACACAATCTAGCCAATATGAGGAGCTATTGGTTAAATGCCGTTCAATTTACGCACTCTACTATGTGGTCGTCTTTTATAGCACAATTTTGTAGTGCGTACGCTAATCAATAAAACCTGGTAAAATATTCACGCATGTAGGTGGAATCACCCATGACGTCATTGTCACTGCGATACGATAAGGAATTATAATTAATGAAACAGTGCGAATATGTTTACCACGCAGGGAATGCCTATCAAATGCGCATCAACGCCAATGCCATTCGATTACGTTCCGTTTTGTGGTGGGATCTTGAACTATAGCTGACTTTAAGCAAGAGCGCATTGATAATTTTGATAGTAGTATTTCTAACTCGAGAACTATTTAGCTTCATGTTCGTTAACAAAAACACTAAATGACGCCAACAAATTCCATTGGTGTGTGCGTATATACTAGCATAAGCAAATCACGCTGTGGCATCGTTCATAAATGGCATTTAGGTTGTCTTTTAGTTCCCATTGTACGCTATCACTCGCTCTACAACAAGCACATGCAGACGTGGCATAACACAACGTTTTCCACAATACAATGCATTTTCTAATTATACCATCTGTTTATACTGTGAAATCCTCTTGTTTAAGCGTTTGCAGCTCGAAATCGATGCGAGGGCAACGGAAGTCAAACGATAACCTACTCGTCATATCGCTATCACCTCCTGGTACAAGACGACCACACCACGATGGTAGAGAGTGGTGCTTTGAGAATGACGACGCAGTGTAGACGATTAGTGTGGGCTTAATCCATTAACATGGTGTTGCTGCGAAAAACAAATACGAAACAGCTGGAGCTGTTTTAGACCCTCTCGCTAAAAATGTCTAATAAGTTTAATGTCGTATTTCAATTGGTATCACAAATAATTTACCAGTAGCTGGTACCAGATGCTTTTACCCAGCTGTTGTAGACGGCACATTAAGTAACGCACCTCTCAATAGACACCGGCCATCAGCAGCGGCACAAAAACAACCAACAAATCGACGACTACTGGAGTATATGAGACGAAGACGGGAGCTGCACAATTGAGCTTGCCGTTCGTTTGTCATCGACATAGATTGCTTTTCAACAGACATAAGAATGAAGATACACGAAAAAATACTGCTCGCGATCATGCACAGTAGCATGCAGGACTGCGAGCAAGTGAGCGAAAAAAGTGAGCGATCAGTGTACATGCGACTTTGGCGCTACGCCGAGAGATTAGATTGCGCACCTTCCGTACTGTTGTTGTCACACCTCCCACGGTGCCAGCTGCCGTACTGCCAAGGAGCAAAGTGAAATAAGCAAACACACACCCTTGCAGTTCTCGCGGCCTCAGCACCATTGCTCAAAACGTGATGATAGTAAGTTAGCGGGATACATAAATATAACAATAAACAACAACTGCATTTGCCGATACTGTCTTGTCACTCGCGCTGCTGCTCACTCACACCACACGACGAGTAAATGTACATCGCGGCGCATCAACGTACTGACATTGAGGCTTCCCAGCGCCGTCGACGCGTATCGACAGCAAATACGCAATCAGACGCGAATTGTTGTTCTGGACAACACTCTTGCAGAGCGGCTCGAGGCACTGCTTGCGCACTTCTTTATACACGGTGGAAGGTGTCGCTAAAAAGTGTTGTGCCGAATGTTTTGTGATAAATCTATCTATTTATGAGAATGATGTCCTGAAAGTACACCCCACGACTGTATCACCGTTCAATTGTTCTTTATGGAAACCGATACTGTTGACGTCAATATGACGGCATATTTAAGTATTTCATTGTCGTTTCATGTATAAGCAAAGAGTACTATATAGAATACGTGAGTACGTTAAATGTAGTACTGTTTTTTCTTGAGTAACGCCGAGTTTTTGTCGTGGGTAATAATCAGGTCGAAGTAACTATATACATGTAGACGATAGGTTTTGGCATTTTCTCGAAAAACAATTGTATTTAATACATTTATTGTTGTATCTCTTATGTTTCAACAAGTTCGGAAACTCTCACAGCAATTAACTGTAATTGACATAACGTAGCGCTTATTGGCATTTACCTTTATCCAGCAGGAATAAAATTTTCATGGCGATCAGAATGGTAAAAATGGATGTGCCATATTGAAGAAAAAAGGCAATATGTGTGGATCATTGGCTCCTACAATGTTTTTCTTATCTCTCTCGTGAAATGTCAACCCCATATCAAACTCGTCAATTAAGTTAAACCATGACACATGAGCACAAACGTTTGCGTGTTTGGCGTCTAGAACATGTACGAGGCATGGAAGTTGAATAAAAGTACATATAGTAGCTACTCATGGAACCAACACTCAACACCGACAAAAGACGCGGCGTGTACACGGGATTCTTACAGTATACAAGCACCTAGGCTGTATGCTTCGAAACACAAAGGACTTAATTACATTTACGAGTTTTAGATACCGTTATTTAAAATTTCGGTGTGATACAAGAAACTGGTAGACAGTGAATTACATCCTATTGAGTCTGATGTATACTATTCAATTATGTTGCGTTATATAAACTCTCTCTCTTGCTCGCTCCCTTGTTCGCTCCCTTGCACACACTGATAATCTTAAAGTTCTTTCGAACATGTCCTAAACGTCAGGGATGAAAATCTTAATATAGCATGTTTTCGAGTTTCTTGATTACACAAGGGCTTTTGGATGGACATGTGTGGAAATGTCCGGTAAATAAAACTCACGTGAACGTGGAGAGAGTGCGGAGCATTCGATGTAGCGACGCGCTCACTAGGCGCAGGAGCACGGGACGAGAATCGCCTTTCATGCCATCATTGTAGCGCAGCAGTGGCGCGACGAATATAGCATGGTGGTCATCCCGCATTCTACAAAGCTAAAACATATCACACCAAACTCGTCGGCGGCATGCCTACTGAAGCAGGTGCTATATGTGTCGAAGTAGCTTCGTCAAAAACCTGCCGCTGTTGTTTTAGTTGTAGTTCTTGCGCATTGTGTTTTCCGACTTATGAAACAGCATTCAGTCTAATGAGACTAAATAAAACATTTTCGGATGCAGTTCATTGTTGGAGTTATAAACATAGTTATTGGAGCATATAGCTGAGCGTCTTACCTTTCGATAGAGCCATCAAAATAGTGCATAACTGCACATATGTCGTAGCTGCAGCGGTCGAAATACGATATACCTCCACATACGTCATTTGTTAAATTTGAGTTAAACCTATGTTTTTGATCGTGTTTTCAGCTACGTCGATTGGACCAATCGGTGAATAATAATTCGACGTATATGGATTCAAAAGTATGTCGATCGTAATTTCAATGCGGGCAATATTTATCAAAATACTCTTTGTCGATAAATCTTCTTTTGTATTGCAAAAAACTTAATATACTATAACTGGCTATGCACTGACAGCGATCGAACAGCTGTTTCGACATCGATATGTAATTGACATCACTTCATAAGGGTTTCCTACTCCTTGTTGTATTTATGCTGCCTATTTTTGGCGCAAACAACTGCAGCGGGTGCGTGACTCGTGGCAAGTGTAAGTAGTGACCCATTATTGACTAAGACGTTGGTGGTTAAACTTCTTCTGATTTTTTTTCCACATTTTTCTCGATTTGTCATTTTGCCATTCAAATCAAGTCGATGAGCTGTTAAAGCGACTATCTTAACTGTCCAAAACTGATACATCCAGTTTTTGTTTACAGCGTCTCGTATGATGTAGTGCTTGTAGATTTGCGTTTTTACCGTCTTGCGAAACAACATAATTCATTCATCATTCCAAAATATTTGTAAGTTATCGGCGCATACTGTTTGTTATGCTTTTTGCGGTTTAGTTACGTGTTACTTAATATATGGAATATATTATTTGCAGACAGATACGTAAATTGCGACGTATATGATTTTTTTCGTATGTCACAATATATTTCATAAAGTGCATTATAGAACACCCATGAAGCTCGTGTCACATGCTTCGAAACGCCCTATTATTCATATTTGTGACGTTGCTACATCTGAGTGTTCGACAGTGTCGACTCAAAGTATTTTCTTTGGATCAGTAAAATCATATATTTACGAAACTTAGATAAACCCGAGCACAATACAAAGTGTATTGCAAAGTATACTTTAGTGCATAAGTTTGACATTTCAGCTGTGAATGGATTGTTTTAGCGGTCATTGAGGAAATCAATGAGCTTTTTCGAAGTATGCCGCGTCAATATATATTTATATATATATATCATCCTTTCTTAAACTTGGTAGCTAAGAATACTATCCAAAACTGTTCTTTAGACGATTATCCACATAATAAAGTGTAGTTACGTTTGATCAAATACTTGATTTTAACAAATTTTGGCCGAATACAATCACACTGTAAGACGCAACGAGGCTGTATTTTTCTTGTGCGGGTTTAGCTGTAAGCAAGAGAAGTGATACGAAGGCAGAGTATGTTTTATCTGCTGGCGAGATTGTAGCGTCAAAATCTTTGGTTTCGCTACAATCTGTTAGATAACAATGTTTTCATCGATTTTACATCAATTTAACCAATAAAATTGGTGTATTATGTTATCGAGTAAATATTGGCCAATGGTAGTGGCCAAGTCATGTGTCGATTACCTTAGTATGTGTGCTCTTCCGATTATACCTGTTCAAAAATTCAATCCGATGTTTTGCATTGGGCTTTGCAATGAGGACATTTGTTACCAGTGGTTAACGAACGCAAACGAGCTTATAGTGTAGGTGAATATCCAACCATGTACTATCAGCAAAGCCTACCAAGCATGATTAATCACAGCATTGAAGGAACAAACGTTTTTACCAAGCTAAGAAGCTTTTACCTAGACGTAATTTGGATAGTTGTGGGCTTACTGCACTATCACACTTCACATTACCTATATAGTGTTGTACTTATACTTCCTATAAATAATAAAATCGTACAGTGATGACCAAAACCACGACTGAAGCGATAATAACAAAATGTATAGCATTAAAACAGGACGACTCAGTGCATCTGCGGTGTATGGTGTGCATGTAGCACAAGTAACCTAATATTATTATGCATCGGGATTGAAATTACTTATATTAATATATGGAGTGTATACTGCTGTAAAAAAGGTACGACAAAAGTCGGAACAAATTGTATTTGCGCGTTTGGTGAAGCTCACAAAGGTATATTTCAGGGCAGGCTTTGGAATTGTACCACTAATATATATATATATATATACAACATATTGCATCGCGATTAACCCCTTAAGTCCACCTGCTTGTTATAAATGAAGGACCCCGAATGATGTGCCACTGTAGATGTAAATTCGCTTAAGTATGGAAATTACAAGGGACTGTCTTTTTCTATATTGTAGTAACGAACTGTTAGTTAGACTTACTGGTGTAGAGGAATACGTATTTTTGCGCAACGTGGTAACAGACTAGTCTGTGTTCAAAATTCGTACTTACATGAAACTAATAGATGACTATCTGTTAGCACGGATTGTTATCGTTCTGTATGTATTGCTCGTCGATGCCGTCTGGTACTGATTATTCAACTGCAAGCCAAATAGATTTTCGTACGTCGCATCGCCGAAATAAAACGATGTCCTCTGTAGTTATCGCATCAAGCCTAGCATTTATATAAAAATGAGGTGTAGAAGTCATTCCCTCCAAACGAAGCATTGTTGCTTGACGTCTGCGAGCGTAGGGCTGGCTGCTTTGCCCGCCACCCACGCGTTGGTTGCCACGTAGTTGACGTGGATTCCGCCCGGAGGCATTGTCGATAACGCACGTGGTCGTGACAACTTTATTGGCGAGTATGGTATGATGCTCTTAATTCAAGGTATGTGGTCGTTTGTAATGCATGTCCATGTATAATCCTTCTAAGGTTCGAACTTTCTAATTGCACGTGCGTATCATCCAGCAGCACAAACATCAGCAACGGCAGTGATCGCAACCAAGTCGCCAACAAGCTGGGGCGCAACGGCGGCCCTCTGGCAATGCTCAACGACGCTACAGCAGCCAGCGACCTAGCGTGTGTGAGACACACGCGACTATTTCACATGCGCATACGCTGCAAGCATGATGACTTTAGGTTTGTGTCTACCGGTTAATTTCGAAATAGAAAGCTTCATGCAGTTGCCTAACTCACCATTAAATGACTCACACAGCTACCCTAAGATCGATAGACATTTATGCAGGCGCCATCCAATCAAACAGCATGAGCATGGCGCAAAGAGGGGTAAGTTCGGTGTTGAGACCGTGCGTAAACCGAACCAATTTGCGCGACTTGCAATATAACCTAACTCGCATCTGCACGCTTAAACGAACCGTGCTTGGAAGCTTCTTCGAGTCGTCACAACCCTCTAGCAAACATTAATTTTGTCTACGCCGCGCCAGCACAGCTTTTTTCGAAATGTCTATGCTTCATTATTAAACCCCCTCATGGGCGGAGTTGATGTGCATGATATGCTCCACATGTAGCGATAGGGGTCATGGATGATGTTTCATCTCAAGTTACATAGTTCTTAAATCCTATCGTGAACCAAAGGCAAACCGCGTATGCTTAAAGTTTCGTATACCACACAGCAACACGTAGGTATCATTTAGCATATTATGATTGAATCGGTGGACAGAAGAGCATTCCGCTTAAGTATGAGCACGCACGTTGTCGCTGACGCACGTTGTTTGGTCAAACGAAGCGCTACCAGCAATTTCGCAGGGTGCCCAATTTGACTAACTCACCGCGTCGCGGACTGTCCTGCGCGTACTTCGCGCCGGTATCCAAATGCGCCGATCTACGTGTGCGACAGAGTGTGCTTCATGGACGAAAGTGGAGGGCTCAATACGAGGTGTCTCCTCTGGCACGAAGATTGAAAGAATGACACAAAGCAAGCAATTGCCAAAAGCGAGAAGGCGAGACTCACAACGCACTCACAACAGGAGGCCCCATGACTCGCTTGTCTTCCTCTGCTACAGGCCGCTTCGTTCGTCGCGTGCTAGTGTCAGCACATTAGTGAACTTGTAATCGTTTAAGCGTGATATCACTTACTTTGTGTAAATGTGTCTCACTATACGTTTTGGTGCGTTTCGTTGGAACTTGCATGTGCATTGGACATGTGTGCTTGTATCCAAGTGATAATTGAAGGGATCATTCACTGTGCGCGTCCAATAATTTCGTCAGTTCTGTACTTTATTTCGCTCGAATTTTGCATATTTAACAGCCGGTTCTCTACCATGGTTGTGATATCTCAGACTACCATTCATACGGGTCAGGTTTGGGGGAGAGTCAGAGCACGCTGTGACCTGCCTTTTCTTACAAGTGAGTTCGGCGTAGAAGCTGACACCATGCATCGTACAGGATAACTGTCAGAAAGACGACTACGTAGAACATTTAGCTAATACGTACACGATACGGTATATTGGGTTGGATTTAATTTGCATGACTCTTCCAGTCAATTTTGCCACATGTTTTCAAACGTAAATGTTGAACAAGAACGATCAATTTTATGACGACGTGATCCTTGCCTTGTACGGAACAGCTTTAGAGGGTGCATAAAGTTCAGCACTCGAGGAGTTATCTAAATTGACTCTTAAGGCTTTCGGAGCCACGCGACGACATGCAATCAAATCACCATAGTTTAGCAACCACATTCGAGAATTAAAGCGTGATTATTAATCACGTGGGCTTCCAATCCACACATTAGCATCGACAGAGAAAGCTCAGATAGCGAAACAGACAAACGTTTCTTGTAGGTCAATTCCGATTTAGTCCATTCATTTTCACACCACGTGCTTTTTATCTCAGCCTGATCGCTCGACATACTGCGATGTCCAGCCTACGGGCTCGGAACAAAAATGTCTTCTTTTTCAGGTGAGGGAGGCAATGCGTTTTTAACGACGTCTACTCTACGGGCTTGGATCGACTCAGAGTATTAAGGTAACGTGCCTATTTGCATTCACGTGCAATATATCGATTGTCATTTCTATCATTTAGTGCAAGTAATTGGACACGCAACACAAAGTATCTGCTACGTTGTGTTGAATTGGATTTTTGGACATGAAGTTACACCAAAGTGCTTCACAGACACCCCTGACCACTGTAACGAAAGCAATCAATATCCTACACACACTAAACAGACAGTAAAAACGTCAAAAACTGCGTTGTGCCACGCGTACTGAATGTAATCATGTTTGGCTACCATGTCAAATGGTACCTGAAACAGATATACACGGGCAACATAAAGCTAGATACCTTAGAACTTCCACGTATTTCACAAGAAGATCGATTTGACCGAAACGAAGGGCTCGCGTGCATCTCAAGCACAAGCGACAGCAGTAGTTGAAGGGTCTAATTGTACAATTGTATTTCCATTTGTTTTTAAATATATTTCATTGTGTAGAAGAGTAACTTTTTCAATTACGCATTTGTCGAAACACGCACATGCACCTGGAATTTCTTTCGTGATGACATAAAGATGCATGGTGAGGTACATGCATTGCAATATATGTTGTCCTGCCATCTTTTGGAGAACTTAAATCGGAAAGACTTCCAATTGCAAGGACGTTTAAGAAAACGAATGATACACATACAATTTCAGTATACAGAGTTGGTAAAAACAATTCATCTAGCATTTTGACCTACTGTCGTATGCCACAGAGTCTTAGTGTCGAAGCAGCAATCGCAAATGGATTATACTTTTGAATAGAGCACTTACGTACAGTATGATAGCCTTATTCGTCGATTTATTGTACATAGACAGCAGTTTTGCACGGGGTATAGTGTCACAAGCTGTTAGAAGCGCGAACCGACAATAGGTGTCATTTTTCGTAATATTAAGTACAATACGAAGCAGTAAGCATTGCATATGGATGTAAATTATTATATTGTATATGATGGTACAGTAAATGATTTTTACATCATGATTTTTCGTCTGCAGAAAACACACTGTTTAAGCACACATTGTGGACCTCAATGTAAGTATTTGACTGTATATGATACATACTTGCAGCACATACAACATTGCATATTGGGTAATTTCACATAAATTTATGCAGTTAACTTATTTTGCATGCGTCAGCACATAAAATGCCTACAATTTCGTGTCAGCAACTTGTGCATAAAACAGTATACTCGCACATATCATCTCACGTTCTCTTTTGCATTTTTGCACTCATTTAATCACTCGCACAATATCCCTCGAAAGTGTGAGTTTTCAAGTAAATAATAAATGCAAATATGACGTTTTGTGTCTATTTCATGCTTTGTATTTCCCGGCACTTATTCCTTCCTCATATATCGGCATCATATCGCAGTGTATTTCGATGTGATAATTCGTATTCACAATACGTAATATATATATATATATATATATACACATAAACATATGTGTATACATAAATGATATGCATAACTCAATTGCTTCGATTTCCTTATATGAAGTTATGTTTTAGGGCGAGCAATGCAGCATGTGAAAGCGTCGTTCTGCGAAATAGTGCTTGAATTGGTGTGTTGAATAACACATTATCAGCGAATTTGCCTTGCTTTATCGCTACAATATGTGTATGTGCTTCACATTTTTGGTCGGATCAGCCAAGTATGTACTTGTGTGCATATTTGTTAAATGATTTAAAAATTTTATGACCAAGTTTGATTTTACTAAATGAGTGTGACAAGATCGTATTTGTGACTAAAATGTGTGTGAAGAATATGTTCGGTCAATGTTAAGTAGCCAGAATACATATTAGTAAACATGTAGTGTAAGTTCCCTAAATGAATATACGACTCTTCCATGATAAATTTGCAAGCGTTCGTATTCTTGGCTTGAATATCAATTGAAGCTAGTATTACCAATGGTTAAATTTAATTGTTACAGTACATATATATCCTTGCCACATACTTGACGTCATGTAGATAATGAAGTCATAGATAAAGTAGTAGCATAAAACTACGATTATCAGAAAATATATAAATAAGGTGATATAACAGTGTTTGCATAAATTCAGTCAATTGCGAGTAGCCGGGTTAATGACCGTTTGTTGTCGATTGCACACTGTAATATATCATTGAACTATACGCCTACTATTTTATCGCACGTGCCACAGTTTTACAAGAAGAACTACTTTCAATTTCGTGACCGATGTTATTATATAAATCGCTAAATACACTTGAATCCTTGTACAACTGTAAGCCCAGTCGGTAGCAGCATGCGCGAAAACGACTAGACAAACATCTCCCTCTTTCTCGCGTATTTTGCACCACTGCGATCAGCTGCTCATGCATGGTTTCGGAGCGCACCGCGTCCACGTTGTTGCTCTCCATCGATCTTGTTGCGTCTTGAGGTTTGGCTCGCACTTGTTTGCTTTTCTTTGCAAAGTTGGATCTTGTTGACTTGCGATTTGTAGCAAG